>KK115295.1:127925-138028 GCA_000611955.2 Stegodyphus mimosarum | reverse complement strand
TACTTCTGACTTTTCGCTGTTACAGAATTGGGAGTGGTAGTCTTTCTTTCGGATTTTAGACATTGCACCTTGAAAAGTTTAGAAGGATTTGAATGCAAGATTATAGATCTAAGATTCTAGAAGATTCCAGAAAAATGTGACAAAATGAAAAATGTTTTCATAGTATTAATTTGTAATGGATGTATTTTACAGAATGTCTGTGATGAATTGCTTACTCTTTGGAGAATTTTTGGGAAAACAATGAAAACCTAATATTTGAATGTTTTACTTCTGATCCTAGAAATCTTTTTCTTAACATGATTATTCAACCCCTCCCCCTTTTGTTCTTTTCCTAAGCAGAAGCATGGAAAATGCCAATAAACATTTCTAATGTTGGCAAATGGACATGTATCTACTGAAAGGAATTTGCTTTTATAAAAGAATTGAAAACTAACAACTCCGAAGATTATCATATGTATCTTATATATCTCAATGCATGACACGCAGGGCTGACATTAGGCATTTTCGTACTTGATGCAGTCTCTATGGTTCCTAAATTCGGCTCCCAGTGTCTGTCCTAAATTCTAAAAGTTTTGCTATTTCTATATTTTATTGCTCTGTGCATCACTAAAATTCTAAAAATTCTGCCATATATTCTGGCTTTGACCATATATTATTTCATATTTACTCTTAGTGTTCATATTATTTAAGGAATAAAATTAGCAGCTTCTTCTATATATTTTAAATACATGTAGTTTTTAGAATAACAGAAATTTGTAAGTAAATCCAAAAATTCTGAAATACAGATGAACCTCATTGAGAAAAGAAACTGAATGCATAAGGAGAAAGAAAATTGTTCTTTAAATATGTGCAGTTAGTATTAGGTAAATTAGTCAGTTGTTTATAATTTCAGCCTGTACTATAGCTTCTCGATTCTTTTCCTCACCAGAATGCAAATCGTTTAGACAGTATTTAAACTGAGGTTTTTGTATTGTAAGACAGAGTGTTTTTAGCTTCTGTTTAGTTCAGTTCTGTTTGCACGCTGCATTAGTTCCTGCCAGCTGGTGATAATTTGTAATTATTCAGCTTTGCGTTATCGCTACCGATATTTGAATCTGGGTCGATTATGAGTTACTAAGCCAGCTTAGATTAAAATTAAATTGTGCTGTCTTTGACTACTAGTCCACAATTTTAATTTGAATTTGACTCTTCCTGTTTAGTTGCATCGCCATGAGCTGTAGTTCATTCTGCTAGCATAAGAACACGCACTTATATTATAAGTTCTGTTTAAATAAAGAGGTTTATTCTAAATTTTATCTGACTTTATTGTTACTTTCAGACATGACGATAATTTGCTTATCAATTGATAATTTGCCTATCAAGAGTTTTGGACTATTTAACTTTTCCCAGATAATATAAAACCTCATAGGTATAATGTCGAGACATTGACAAGGTAGGAGATGAAGCAGAAACTAATGCGAACATTGGTTTGCTTGTTGAAACAAATTTCTCATTGTTAGAAAAGATGCTTTTAAAGAGAAGGAAATTGATATATGAGCCATAATGTCCGGGAAGGTTTGAAATTAAAAGGTCGCATAAATATTTTGTTGATTATTGTTGCTGCAAAACATAAACGTGTTGTAGCTTTTAATGTATTATTATCCTGATGTCGTTTAAGAATCAATGTCATAAATTACACGTATTTTAAACTGTAAAATATTATTAGACTGTGATTTTCATCAAATATTTTTTTTAAATATATAAAATTTAACAGTGGTCAGGTAAATCTATAATATGTACTACCTAATTCTATAATATCTACTAACTACCTAATTCAATTATTGTAACTAATTGCTCACCTTTAAAAGTTATCTCTACATCGAGTCTTTCATTTATCCTTACCATGGTCACAAGATATAAAGCCAAAATATAAAAATTACTATAAAACATATTCCTTACAGCTAGTAAGACATAAAATAATACAAAACAACTTATCACCTCTGGTGCTTTAGTGGCGTATTAGAACCTTAAAAGTATGTTAACTGTATTACAACTCCAGGAACTCTGCACGAAGCTACGATGCTAACTGCGTCAGACAGACAGAGCATAACTTTCAAAAACCCTGCCAACATCAGGCATTCAGGTCTGTTCTGATCGGCAAATCTCTGTCTATGCAAGCAACAGCAGTGACAATAGCCAGCCTTCTGTTATGAATTTTACTTCTCATTTTAACCTATGCCGTTTCATATAAAATCGGCCTGCTGTTTACAAAATCTCTAGACTGAGCAAATACTTAACGGAATGAGACATAAAAGAAAAAAATCAGCATAAAGCTAACCACTCCTAAAACGTCAATAAAATGTCACTAATTTTCTTGAAAATATGTCCAACTATTATAAGTGTAAAATGTTTAATACTTAATTGACAAATTTTACAAAAATGATTTTATTCCTGAATTTATTTTATAATTATGCTTAATAATAGCGCATCCTACTTACGGATCTATTTTTTATTAGGTTGGTATAACGAAAGTAAAGTTTAGGCATAGAGTTTAATTGAATTTATGCAGTTCCGATTTGCTGATAGGTCCTTAATTTTTTTCTTTAATGGTTCTTAAAAGTCCTTAATAGTACTTAATTTTTATGTGCAGAAATGTGTACGAACCCTGAATTACTGCAGTCTTTCTAAGGGAGGAGGGATACTTTATTAATATTATTTATTTGCTCTATCTGAAGTAATAATTTTGTGCTTAGTATTTTATTTTTACAAATATTTTTCTGACTACTTTTTAAAATAAAATCTTTGCAAGTTCGTTCCCCAGGATCTGAACCCAAACTTAACTACTAGTGTTCAGAAATGTTATCTTTTAAGTGGGCCTAGGTTAGGTTATGTAATATGTCAAAATAATTTAAAGATCGAGAATTAAAGTGTTACATACAAAATGTTACGTTCCATCAATAGAAGAAAATAGTGTGTCTTGTATATTAAATAAAACTGATGAAAAGATGAAGGCCCTAATAGTATACTGCCATATAAACTTTATTTGACAGGATTATATTTTGGAAAAAAAGGAAATCTAAATGGTGTTAAGGTCTTTTTCTATACATATACAATAAAATTCCAGTAATATAGATGATTTGCCCTTTTATATCTGTCTTTTAGTGTGGTTTTTTTCATTGACTTAAACAATATAAAATATAATACAGTATGGTACATATTTTAAAAATTTAATTTAAAAATCTAAATAAATTGGTGCATAGATTGGCTTGTAATGTTTGGTAACTGTATAATCTAGAAGTTAATAGAGAAGAAGTTGCATATTGTATGAAATTCTGCGAAATGGTGAATCATTAATATTCAAGTAATTTTAAATGGGTTTTCAATCATTCTGTGGCTAGATTCATTGAAAACCAGTTTAAAATTATTTATTTCAGAATAATTTTATCATTTCATTTTCTAGCTCTTGCCGGGCTTTGAACCTGAAATAAAACTGCATAATTTTTACTCCAAAGATATTGTTGATTAAGCAAGTCTTTTTTTTAATATAACAATGTTAATTTAATGTTCATTGTAATGCATGTAAAGTATCTCAGTTTAATTTTAACTGAATAGAAATAGGTTCAGAATTTTATTTTGTGGAAATAAAAAAAATTCATTAATTTTAGCACTGAGTATGAAAACAGTGTGTTATGTTTATGGTTTTAAAATTAGAAAAATTAAATTTAATTTTTATATTTTATTCGAATTTCTTTCCCTCTCCCCAGAATTAAAGGGATTTAGTTTTTCCCCCCTCCATGTAATCTTTATTGAAATAAAATATGAAAAAAAATTCTTTCACCTGCATTACAATGAATGTGAATTTGTACCACCAGAATAATTGTATCTATAGTTTCTTAGAAATTTAAAAGAGTTGTTCTATTATTGCTTAAATGCTGTATTCTGAAATAATATGCATATACGAAAATCTGTTTTTTAATTTTTAAAAATATTTTTATCTTTTGTTGTTTGGTTTTTGGTGTTATGTAGTAAGAAACGTGGTTGCTTACCAAAGGAATGTACTTGATGTAAGTGAAACATTAGTTTTAATGGCACTTTCCTTGAGCTTTACAAACTAAATGAGCAGAGCATGTCAACCAGTGACATATGAGGGGAAAAAAAAATATGATACATAACTCATGGTTAACTTGACTGGTGTACATTTAACAATGATAACTGCTGTGTTATTTCACTAAAGTCTACTTTGCCATTACATTAGGTCATCAAGTATTTGGCTACAGTTCTATCAGTACCACTCTGCTAAATTCTATTTATACTCTAGTCTCTGACAACTATATTCTAAGGTTCTATGCGTCAAATCGCAACACCACACTGGAGAGGTTACAGGCCACATCAA
This sequence comes from Stegodyphus mimosarum, assembly GCA_000611955.2. Lineage (NCBI taxonomy): Eukaryota > Metazoa > Arthropoda > Arachnida > Araneae > Eresidae > Stegodyphus > Stegodyphus mimosarum. The sequence continues at coordinate 133,656 of KK115295.1, read as the reverse complement.
TAACCAGGATGACACACAATCCGGATGGCTATATCAAGATGATATACAGTCTTCACACATTTCTTAGCTTCTGCTGCGGGATTACATAGAACACTGGACTCTTCAGTGCTGTGCAGACACAAGATCGGATGCAAATTTCTCAATATTTTTATTTTGTTCGAAGTATTTTATAAATTATGATAAAGTTCATAAAGACCATTTGGCTTGAGGAATTTTTGTGGTAACTTTGGAAGGACTTAATATATTGCATATCTAAGGGAACCTTGTAAATTTGCATCACATCAGATAGCTCTTGCCGGGCTTTGAACCTGAAATAAAACTGCATAATTTTTACTCCAAAGATATTGTTGATTAAGCAAGTCTTTTTTTTTAATATAATATTTTCATTGTAACTATTCTGTATCACTTTATTTTCAATGCTTTTAATAATTTATGTATAATTTTGCTTTAAAGGGATAAAGTAGTCAGCATGGAATTCATGAGGAAATATGTACATTTAGCTAAAGCTGTAAAACCTACACTAACTCCTGAAGCTTGTGAACGTCTGTCAGAAGAATATACTAAGCTCCGTGCATTTGATACTCAGAATTCTGATATTGCTAGAGTAAGTAAAATATTATCAAAAATGTATTTAATACAGTGAAACTTTTTACAGCAATCACACATTTTCATCTTTTTCTTTACAAGCACAATAGCTCCTTACAGCCTTGGCAGCCTCAACCATGCACTTCTTCCAGTGTCTTCTATCTGCAGCAACTCCTCTCTAATTTTTAATTTTCAAAGTTTAATGTCATCTAATCTAGTCATTTAACTTGAGATCCGTCAGTTTTTTTAAATGTCAAGATGCGAGATTATCTTCTAGGCTTCACCAAACATGTGCCAGCCATCTTAATCTATTACTATGGATGACTTGTGTTTTTTGTAGTTGCCTAGAAAGCCTGTACAGTTCAAAGTTGTACCTTGCTCTCCAATGTCCTTCTTCTAGTACTGAACAGAAAATTCCTCTGAAGACTTTTCTCTCAAACATGGCCATTGAGCACTCTATGTCTTTATTAAAGTCCATGTTTCAAATGCATAAAGTAAAATGAGATAGTATTAGTGTATGTATGTTTATAGTTTATAGTTATATGTTTGTAGTTTTGTTTTGCAACTTATATTATTACATCTTAATTGTCTTCTTAGTCCAAAGAAGCATTTATAAGCCATTTAATTCTACTATCAATTTCTGCTTTTAACTTATTTTCGTCATTAATTATAGTACCAAGGTATTTAAATTCCTCAACCTTTTCAAAGGTTAAGAATTTCACAACTAGAAGTAACCAATATTTCTTAGAATGCAATTAAATACAATAAAGCTGCATTCATACTGGTCCGTTGAGGCGAAAAGTGGCAACATAGGAAAAAACGGTTTCTGCGTACTTTCAGTTCACACCAGTGCGGCAACTTTCGCTTTAAAAGTTGTCATATGCTTGCACTAGGTGGCTCTTTGTATCGCAGACTTGGGAGAAAACGTGAAATTTTTGTGTGGTATTTTGACTTTTTACGATTACATTTTTTAATTGAAATGGATTTAATTTCTGCTCAATTAAAACTGATTTTACTTTTTGCTTTGTGTAAGAGAAGTAGAATGCAGTGGGTTATACTAATATGTGCGAGATGACTGCAGCAAGGAGATGCAAATAATTTAATTAAAGAAATGCACTTGAACGAAACGAAATTTCTTTCAATTACTTTCACATGACACCTCATCAATTCAATGAATTTGTAGCCTCATTTATTCAAAAAGCAAAACACTAATTTTTGTCAGAATATCACAGAAAAATTATTTGAAAGACAGGAATATGATATCTCAGAAAAGGATCATTGTATATATATAATGCTGTATATATATAATTTAATTTATTTATGAATTTTGTTGAATGATAATTAAAAAATCCTAATTTAATGATTCTATTTTGGAGAGTAAATTTTTCATGCGGTAGAATACCATAAATGTTTTTGCATGAGGTATGAACTTCCTTTAAATGTTTCCTTAAGTGAACTTCCCTTAGTTGGTTCAAATAATGCAATAAAAAAGTATATTTTATTTAATATATGTAGGATTTACAGCATTACTAAATTAAATATCATACTTAAATAAAGCAGTTATTTTTAAGTTAATAAACAACAGCAAATTTTTTTAAATGTTTTAATTTCTGCCTTATGTACATATTTTTTACCTTAAATGTAACAGTAATTACTTCAGTTAGTCATTCAATATATTAATGAACAGCCACTATCTAAAGGTTTATTTTATAAGGTCACTTTTATTTAAAATTCATTGAAGTAACTTCATTGTATATAATAGTTCTTTTTCTGCATTAAAATTTGAATTCCATAATTAGCAAATTTGCTAATGTTCATGCAAAAGTTCTTTAAATTAATGAAAAATTATCATCAAGATTAAACCTGTGGTTAAGTTAATGTATAAATTTTTCGAAAAGTGGTCATGCGTGTTAAGCAAACATGAAGGCATAGATGTATTCCATAAAATCAATTATATGCTAGCGAGATCGTTTCTGTGTAAATAACAGTTTTCTGAATTTTTTTAAACAAATGGGTAACTTGTTACCACTCGTTTAAAATTCAGAACTCACTAAATTTTCTAATTAGATGAAACAGCAACTTTATACTAATCCCAGTATCGCATTTGCTAGTCTCGTGTCAGCCGAAATAGAATCAGATCATAGTAGTCAGATCATCTTATGAATTATCCCAACTGTTCGTTGTCAAAAGAAGGATAATGCACACAATGCCGAGCGAAAATTAGGGTTATATGAATGATGAGGGAAAATGAAATGAAAAATAAATGCAGGCTTCCTGTGTCCCCCCCCCCCCCCCCAAAAAAGTCTCGGTAGATATTTAAAAAAAAAAAGTGTCTTCATACCATCATCAGAGGTAGGAAAAAGCAGGCTCGAACCCGCAATACAAGTCTCTAGTACCTGCCGAATTTTCTACTTGAGTATGTTACCTCCGCTCTAAGGTACCTTGGTACCTTGTGGGTAAGTATGGTTTTAACACTTCATGTTCAGGAAACTGAAGAAGCATCTGGGCTACTCTGAAACTAGCGATAATATTTTCTGTAAATATTTTTTTTTAAAATATCATCTCCATTACAACACCACTCCTGGTGACACTTGAATCCAAAATCTTTAACTCAAAAAGCCAACGTTTTATCAACTAGGCAACAAGAGCAACCTTAAATTGATGAAGATATATTTTAAGAAAAATTCAAAACCTAGAATTTTCAAATCCATCACTATTTTCTTACAACAATTTATTGCCTTAGATTATTCTGTAAAAATTATCAACCATATATAATTTATGGTTGGTTATTAAGGCTTATTACTGCTAAAAAATTTGAGAATTTTCCTTTAAATAATTTATAAAGCTATTTATTCTATTAGCATATGCATTTATTATTATTATTATTATTATCTGAAATTTTTATTAAGGTTAGTCCATTTGACTTTTTCATCAAGAATTTTTGAAAGCGCAATCATTAAAAAACCGTGGTATAAACTGGACGTTTAAAACGAGATGCCTGAAACTGATGCATTAAAAAGTTGAAGTTAAGTCATCCGGAAAATTGCACCTCTGAGCTCACTTCTGATTGGTCAATGCTTTGCGCCCAACCGTGTGACCACGTTGGGCGCAATAAGACATGTATAAGACAACCATCCACATTTCCAAATAGTTTTTGTCTTTTGTAGAGCTAGTCATCTTAGAGAAGCTAATTGTCAGTTAAGAATATTTTTGATTTACATTAAATTCATACTAATTAAAGCTATCGGAATCTGTCAAAGAAAAGTGCTGATGTAGATTGCAGTCCCCCCTCCCAAATGGCTGTTACTAAGCCAATTTAGGCTTGGCCACTACTATGGCTGGAAGTGGTGGCTACTTTATTGTGGAAACACAGAATAGGTGGACCGCCATTACCTCTTATTAAGGGGCGAACAAATACAGTCATGCCTTCTCGAAGATTTGAATCCAACCCCTTCGGTATCACAGTATGCTTCCCTAACCCACTATACTGAGTGGCGATGTGTGATATATAAGTTTATATAGGTTTATTAATATAGGTTAAAATAGGTTTATTAATATTGTTATGGGAATAAAATTGTAAATTCTTTACGAAAAATAATTCAACAAAATAAAAACTTTGGCAAACTACTTATTTTGTGCTTGATTTTCTTAAATCCTATAAGTAAATCTGTTTTTAAATATGAAAGTTATATTTATTCCCCAATAACCTCCCACCAAAAAAGCATACAAAACCTTAACTTATGAACTTTTTTAGCCATTTCAAAAGCACCAATGAATCATGCAGTAAAATTTGCGTACTTGATTTTCTTTGCAATTTCTAATTTTCAAAAGTTTTTAAGTATTTTTCAATGTCATCTATCTATCTGGTTAGTGGTCTTCCTTTAGTTCAGGATCCCTCTGGTTTTTTAGATACCAAGATCCTAGTGGGATTATTTTCCAGGCGTCTTTAAATATGTCCCAGCCATCTTAATCTATTTCCACAGATGACCTGTGTTATTTATGGCTGCCTATAAAGCCCATACAGTTCAAAGTTACACCTTGCTGTCCAATGTCCCTCTTCCTGTGCTGAGCCAAAAATTGCTGTGAGGATTTTTTTCTTAAACTTGTCCATTGAGCTTTGTGTGTCTACATTTGAAGTTCCCATTTCACTTGCATAAAGTAAAACAGATAGTATAAGTGTATCTTGCTAAGCCTGTTCTGAAGCAGTATGAGCATCAAAAATAAATCAAACATGTTTTTATGATTTTGAATTTTAATCTTATTAGCATGTTTATCAGTTTTTTGAGTTTATAAAAAATTACCCCCATCACCCAGAATTTTCAGTTTAAATATCATTCCACTTTGAACTTAGACAAATTACCACATTTTAAGTATCTTAGTTTTAATGAATTGTTTTTAATAAATAATCTATTTCCCTCCCACCCTAAGCATTGATATACAGAATCACCATTACCTGTTGTTTATATTTTTAGTATCCTGCACATTTGAACCCTTGAATACGAACCATTCAGTGCTGCATTTCTCAATATGTAGTGCTCTCAGCCTGCTTCTGTGATCTTCCTAGATCTCCAAAAACTATAAAAATAAAATTCAGATTAATTGCATTTATCACACTATAGCTGAAAATCTCAGAGTTTGGAAATTATACATAGCAATTGTCTGTCTTTTTTTTTCATCCAAGACTGGTATTTTATTAAATTTATTACCATTATCATATCTATGAACTTCTCATTCTAGTCAACTAAAAAGGATTTAAACCACTGGGACTATAGTTCTTTCTACAAGCATACATCCAAAAATGTAGTAGAAAAGCGTAGCAAGTATTGGCAGGCTAATCCATCTCATTAATGCAAGTAGCAACATTTATTTCATTTTTAATTAACAAGGTAGAGATTATATAAACTTCAATATCCTTGATTTTTTAAAAACGAATATAAATTTGCTTCTCTTAATTTATCTGTCTCTCTTGTTTACTCAATATAAATATAAAATTAAATTAGTTTTAGTGAACAGTATTTTAAATATGTAAGTATACTGGCAGTAACATATGGAAAAAAAAAATTTCAAAGGGAGGCAAGTGTAAGGTGGTTGGCAGAACATTGTAATTCATAAAAATGGTTTCCATTTGAAAAACAATTTAAGGAAT
>KK115295.1:109127-127885 GCA_000611955.2 Stegodyphus mimosarum | reverse complement strand
CTATAGTAAGGAAGGTAGCACGAGTGATGCATTATTCAACGCACGAGAAGACACAGATATAAAATTCAATCAACATATGTTTAGAAACTTTTAACAGACACCCGAGTTGGTGACACGATCAGAGACGTTGGCCATGATGGCATTGTCACCCCTGGACGAATCATAAATCTCCACACCTTTGATCACTGGCGGAGCTTCACATTTTTTTGTGACCCCATGTTGAAAACACTGCTGTTATACTCGTGCAGGTGCAGTACTCTGTAACGTCGTTGCCATCCAGAGTTCATTATAGACCCCTTCTGCCTCCAGATTTTGCTTTCTCCAGGCACAGGGGAAACCAAAGTCTATTTTTTTCTCAGTTCTTTAGGATAAAATAAAATAGCCAGAAGTTCATTACAAAAACCTTCCGCCTCCAAATTTTACTTTTTCGAGACACAGGAGAAACAAAAGTCCTTTTAAGTTCAGTTTCTGTTTTCAATATAGAATGTTCAACATTATACAAGTTAATATTAGACAACACTGTTGCAAATGTTCTCCACTTATGACCATAAAAAGAACTTATATATATAATAAAAAGGGACATATAAAATATATGCAATACCAACACAATTATTTCGAATAAAGCTCACAATTAAATACACGTTATGAATTTAAAAAGAAAAAATAATGCAATATATAAACAAATGACAAGATAAAAGAATGACAACTGTTCTATTTAACCTGCATGTAAAGAATTCCTACTTAAGCAGTCTACATTCGAATTTTCTTTTCCTTTTTTATGCTGTATCGTAAAATTATAAGACTGCAAGCTAAGACCCAGCATAATAATCGTCCATTAGTACCTGCATTATTTTTTATCCATACTAGGGGATTATGGTCCATTTGAATGGAAAATTCAGTCTGCTTATCTAAACCCTTTCAGGTTTTTAATTTCATACAAAATTTCGGCACACTCTTTTTCAGTAATGGAATGCTTCCTCTCATTAGCTGTAAATTTTTTACTGAGATACAATATGGGATGTTCCTTCCCTTTATGATCCTTCTGGGCCAAAACACCACAATATCCCTGATCTGACACATCTATCTGTAGTATAAATTGTTTGGAAAAATCGGATGCGTGTAGCACAGGCCTATTAGATAGTTTTTCTTTTAACAATTTGAATGATTCATTATATTTATCATTCCGCAAAATTTTACCCTTTTTATTATTCCCTTTTTAAAAATCTGTCAATGGTGTGACTATAGCAGAAAACATAGTATATGTTGTCTGTAGTATTCAGCTAGCCCTAAGAAAGCTGTAATCTCATTTTTAGTAGTCGGAACTGGAAAATTTTGAATTGCTTCTATTTTTAGTTCTGCTGGAGAAGGTTTCCCTCGACCTACAAGATATTGCACTTTGCAAGTTTAATAGTTAAATTTTTTTTTTTTTTTTTTCTAAAATTTTATGCAAATGTTCCTCCCATGTTTAAAAAAAAAATAGCAATATCGTCTAAATAAGGGGTAGAAATATTCTAACCTTATTTCTACAGAAAATTTCTCTCTCTCTCTAGATATATATATAATATAAATGGTGTGCGGCCATTTGGCCCAAATGGCCTATACACGCCAAAATTTGTAGCAAACACAGCAATTTTCTCCACCCTAGGGGTCAGCGGAATTTGCTGATAACTTTAGCTACTGCCACAGTTTCAACATGTTGTTCCATATTGGGGATAGAATAGAACTCAGTACGCTCTATTTTGTTTAACTTTCTGTAATCAATACGTGGGCTAGGTCCCCTACTTCGTGTCTCAACAAGGATCGTGGGTGAAGTTTACTCAGAGGGTCCTGGTTCAGTAATTATGTATTTTAACATTTTTTCAATCTCGACTTTTAGAATTTTGTTCTGTCGATTTGTCATTCTATAAGGCTTATACTGTATGCGTTTGTCTCTGATTAGTTCGATATCAGGTTCAACTAAATCTGTTTTCCGAGAAATATTTGAAAATATAGCAGAAAACTTTACCAACAACTTTCCTAACTGCAGGATTTGTTCATAACCAAGTCTTTCTTTAAGATTATCTTTTGCTATTATTTACATGAAATCAAACACATTGGGGTCGGTTAACATATGGGGAAAATCCTCCTCTAATTCTGAGGTTCAACTATCTCCTCATTGTCAAGGAGCATCATATTCAAAAGCTTTCTCTTATGATAAGGTTTTAACATACTGATGTAATACACTTTGTTCCCTTCCTGATTTCCTTTAAAACTAACCACATTGTTTCTGATAATCTTGGCCCTTTCCATTGAGGAGCAAGTTTATGGGGTTGGTTCACTGCTAATACTAATATGGCATCTCCTTGCTGGAATTTCCTTTTTATGCCATTTTTGTCATACCGTTTTTTCCTTTTGTCTCTCCTTTTCCATTTTCTCTGTAGCTAATTCTCTACTTTTCTTTAACCTATTGATTAATTCAGAAACATGTTCTATTACGGTATCTTCTTTTTCCTGAGGATTTAACCATTTCTCATACAATAATGCATCAGGTGTTTTGAGGTTGGTCCTGTACACTAATTCAGCTGGACTAAAGCCTTGTACTATCATGAGTTACTGCCCGCAGAGCAAAGATAGCGGCGGGTACTTGAATTTCCCAATTTGGGGCAGCATTAATACATAATACCTTTAAGACCCTTTTTATTGACTAATGGAATCATTCCACAGGATTCCTGTGGGGGTGGTAAGCCAAACTTCTGGAAATTTTTTTACCTTCTTCAAAAATAGCGACTCATAAAAGATTTCCCTTGCTCTATTTGAATCTCCCTTTGAATAGTCCATTTGACTAAATACCGGCAAAAGTGCATTTACATTTGACATTATATCCAGCACAGGGATGGCGTCAGGATATTTAGAGGCTAAGCACATAACTGTAACAAGATATTTATTACCTTCAGTACATGTAGGCCTAGGCCCGCAAGTATTTACATTAACTTTACGAAAAACTTCAGATATCACTGGTTACAGTTACCAACGGTGCTTTCTTTTTGTCATTTGCTTTTCCTACACGTTGACAAGAGTTGCAGGTTTTAACGAATTCCTCAATGTCTTTATAACAATTTAGCCAGGAAAAATGTCTTAATAACCGGTCTTTTGTTTTAAGAACTCCTATATGACCTGAAGTTCCTTCATGACAAATTGTTTTAATTTGCTCTCTGAGGATTTCTGGAAAACAATCAAATTGTCTTCTTTTCCTAATTTCTTTAGTTTCTTCTTTACTAAAATCCCATTTTTAATCCCATAATCTTTCTTACTTCTGCTTTTTACTGATTCTAATAAAGAAACAAGTTCTTTACTTTTTCTTGTTCAGCAATAAAAGTACTTGTGTGTATTTGAATCGCAGGGCTTGTGGGGGCACAAGGGTCGACAGAAGGCAATATCTATCTGTTTTCCGACTTCTCATGAGTATCTTCCACCTCTCACTCATTCTGTTCAGAATTTTGATTCGTCTCATTTAAATTTTCCATTTTCTCAAATTGTCATGCTTGTGATCTAGTAATGACAACATTAAAATTTCCGACATATAAAAAATAATTTTTCTCAATTTCTCTGAGAAGATCAGCTGTTTGGTTGCCTAAGATATATTTTCCTTTGTCTAAGTGGTCTCCTATAGCAGCTGCTTCGGTAGTTACTGTACCCAAATCGCATTCAGTATCCACTTCAGCAACAGGTAAACAAGTCATATGATCTTCCAGCAAATGTCGAACCCATACGTGTTCTCCCTTCATTATATCTCTATCTACATATATCTGACAAGTAACATCTACCATTGCTCCTGTGTCTCTTAGAATAGGTATTTCGAAACCATTTACTCTCCCAATTAATGTATAGGGATCTAACAGGTTCTTTTCTGATTTCCTGCATGTGCAAGTAGTCTGCCTTTTGAATTTTAAAATTAGGGCACTGAGGGCATAAATGATCAAAGGATCCATATTCATAGCACTGGAGACTTTTTCTCTTATCAAAATTTGAGTTTGACTTTTTCCCAACATTACTTGTATCATCATCTTTTTTAAAGTGTGTGCCAGGAATTTTTTTTTATTTTTGAAAATGTTACCAGGGGAATGAGAAACACCCATTTGTGTACCTGCTGTTTCATTTTCAGTTCCCCCAGTTTCATTTTTCCAACTATCTTTTTTTTTTTTTTTTTTCCTTCCTGCATCTTCAAATTCTTCAATTTTACCCACCAACTATTTTGGCAAAGTAATCGTAGCCCATTCATCTATAAAATGTTCCTTAAACTCATTAGGTGTGCAGCTTTTAATTTGATCTACCACCATTAAATCCTTTAGTTGCTCAAATGTTTCGATTTTTAACCCGTTGAGTCACCCGTTTAAAAATGACTTAAGTTCGGGATAAAAATTGTACCACGTGGTATCCAGATTTTTCTGAGTCTTAACAAGAAGTTGCTTCTCAGCACTTAAATGTTTTAAGTAATAATCCTTTAATATGTTGGTAATCTCTAGCCTGTTCTTCAGGCTCCATAGCAATTATAATATTTACTTCAGCTGGAAGGACACCAATGAGATATGACACCCATTGATCTGTTGGCAGTTTTAGAACTTTAGCTTGCCTCTCGAAAATTTCAAAGAATAAACTGATATCATCAATTTTTAAATTAAACTTGGGCATAAGTTTCTGAAAATTTTTATTAAATATGGTTTCACCTCCAGGTTTAGCAGATTCAGTGTTCTGTTGTAAGTTCTAACTGTTGCTTTTCAATTTCTTTATTTTGTTGTAATATCTGAAATTCCCTCTTCCTGTCTTCCTGTTCTAACTGTAATTCTTTCGCTTTTGTTTGCTTCTCTAAGTTTTCCTTTTCTATCCTATCTCTTATAATACTTTCTAACAAATTTTTGACAAATTCTTCCTCATAATTTTTACTATTGGTTATTAATTGTTTTAAATCTATCACTTTCATATCTTCTAAAGCTATTTCCCCCATGTTCTGGCATGACAATAGATCCCTTTTTTTAGCTTTCCCCCAAAATGCCATTTTCACAAAAGTATATGTTGAAAAAGAATAAGAACTCAAATAGTTATTCACAAATAATGCACATAAAGGTGTAACAAAGATATAAAAGCATAATTTTCTTCTTTCTTACAAAATTAGGCAAATGAAAATAAAAGATTAAAAGAAGCATTAATCATTTTGAATTTATTTCCATTAAAACACAAAAAGAATAAACATCCTTTCTGAATATGTTCATATAAAAAAATGATAACAAATTCTTTTGATTCAGTACAGCCAGAGAGAGAAAAACAGACTGGCATCAATAAGTATAAACACTGCTTATTAATTTTCATTTTCATAAACAGGCTTTTCCATTTTCTTACTGCTAATTTCTTTAAAATTTAAAATGAAACGATAAAATTTTACATTCTACATATCAGAAAATACATGTCATATTAAAATATAGCACTGGTTGCTTTCATGAGAAACTAAAAGTACCAAGTTCTCAATAAATTCAAAAACTTATTTCTTTCAGAAGCATTTAACATCAATTTTCTTCTAACGGATGACTTAAAACAGAACTGAAAATTTCAATATTGCACTGATTTGCTTTCACATATACACAAAAATATACAGTTCAGATTATGCCACACCAATTTATGTATGCCAAAACTCTGAATGCTACTGTTTTATTTGTGGGAATTGTGTTTTCCCATTATTACAAAAGAAAACATATCTCGTTAGATATATAAATGCAACACTTAGATTATTTTAAAACTCTTATTCACTGATGTGCTACATGTTAATGGGAAAATGTTTTACCAAATATACCACAAAAGAAAAATATCTCATTAAATACATAAAAGCATCACTTTGATTTTTTAAAACTCTTATATATTGACATGCTATTAAACGCATTAATGTGCTATTAAATGCACTGATGTGCTACTTCTACTTTGGGAATTGATTTCCTGAATTCGTAAGCAATAAATAACAATATTTTTCAGGCCTGGAAATTAATATTGTGAAGAACACATACCTTATTTCTCTTGTCATGCTGAATCTTGGTGGAACCACCAATTTTTCTTTTTGTCTGTGACGTCATGAATGTTCCAGTAGTAAGGAAGGTAGCACCAGTGATGCATCATTCACTTTACCCACAACATGAGAAGAACAAATATAAAATTCAGTCAGCATACATTTAGAAACTTTTAACAGATACCGGAGTTGGTGACATGATCAGAGACGCTAGCTATGATGGCAGTCATCACCCCTGGACGAATCATAAATCTCCAAACCTTTGCTCGCTGGCAGAGCTTCTCATCTCTCTCTCTCTTTCTGCGACCCCATGTCGAAAACACTGTTATACTCGCGCAGGCGCAGTACTCTGTAACATTGTTGCCATCCAGAGTTCATTATACTGTTTTAATGAATATAGAGTAATAACAAAGACCTATCATTAATATTTAAATGTAAATGTTCCTGTAAAAAGAAGATTTTGTTCAAACAGTTCTGGAATGAAATAAATCATTTTAAAATACCTATTTCTTCATAAGACTATAAAATAAACTGTATTGTGTTGATATAAATGTAAAATTTATGTTGCAGTTTTTTTTTTTTTTTTGGCCAGACATACATATTTTAACTTGTAAATTAATTAAAAATCTTTAAAATATTTTCACTGAAATTAAAATGCTTTGGTAGTCACAAATGAAGTGTATTTTTTATTCTTCATACAATGGAATGTTACATTGCCTGTTTAGATGCTTATTATGGTTTGAGAAATAATGGTCAAATTTAGAGCAAATTTTCATGGGAGAGTTCACTGTATATTGAACATAATAAATTTTCTGTTAGGCAACCATCTCCACAGAAGACCAAATCATCTGGAATCATGGATGGTTGGTTTTCTTAGGAAAATTTTTTTGTATTTGTAAAATGCTTTGCTACAAGATTATTTTCTTTGTAGACCCAACCAGTCACTGCCAGGTCTCTTGAAACTTTAATTCGTCTCTCAACTGCCCATGCTAAAGCCCGTATGTCAAACACAGTAAGTCTTAAAGATGCTCAAGCAGCTATTGATTTAGTACAATTTGCATACTTCAAGAAGGTTATGGAAAAGGAAAAGAAAAGAAGGCGTCATGAAGATAGTTCAAGTGATGAAGATGATGATGATGACAGTCACAAAAAGAAGTAATACATATTCTAGTCATACTTTTTTCTATTCCAGAAAATCTTGCTCATGATATTTAACTGAATAACTGTGCTGTGACATTTCAAATCTATACTAAAAACTCCTATATAATATTCTCATTTGGCTTCTAAAAGAGATGTGTTGTGCAAATTCATGTAAAAGAAACCAAAGAACTAGTTCAAGAAACAGGGTTAAGTTCCAGAAGTTTAAATAAAATTTGTTTTTTAACTAAGAGAAATATATTTATTAAAACAATAATTAATCAAAAGTGTCAGATATTAATATGATGTGATTTATTCTTCACTGCCGCTAATAAATTAAATTTTCTTTTAGTGAAATATTTTCATCCTCTGAGCTTTCTTCAGGAACATCTTAAATTGTCTGTGCTCTATGTTTTTGCTAAAATAAAAAGACTGGTATTTATTTATTGCTTGCGATTAGCTGGGAGATCTGTGTAAATTTTGTTTTGGGACTTGCAGAGCTTTTTCTTAAATTGTGTGATTATTTTAGTGGACAGATTTTTGGTACTTACACATTATTTCATCGACTGTCAAACTGTTGCCAACTGGTACGATTTAGTGTCAGTTGTAGATAAACATGATGTCACAACACATTGATAAAATCTGGCTGTCATTTGATATAAACCTGATCGATTCTTCATTAACCACAATTTGCTTTTCTGAATGAAGAAAATATAACTTATTCTTCAGCTAAGTAGGACATCATCAACTATTGCTTCTTTCTTTTTCTGGTCTTTTTAATTTTGTCATGAGAATGAATTTTCTTAAAAAGTATGTTATATTTTTATATGCAATGACTTTGAGGTATTGTTAATTTTACTATGTGCATACAATAATGGGAATTTCTTTGATTCTTGTTGAATCACAATTGGGCAAAACAGCAATTAGTTCTTAGAATGTTGTATTATAACCTCAGTTTTCAAATCATTTTAAGCAGAATCGTATTGCCTACGTAGATGTGTTATTATTTTTATTATTCGTAATATGTTATATAATTATCTATTTTGATTTTATCAGGAAATATAGTCATTAAATTTAACTTTAGAGTCACCGATAGTTTTTTATGTCATTAAAAAAGATGCTGTCCATTCTATAACGCACATATAAAGAATTTGAGAGCATTAAGTTTGGTAAATGAAACTTTAAAAATTATTGTTAAGAAGACTTTTTTTCCATATTCTCTCAAACTATTTTATCCAGTTCCAGAAAGAATTTGGATTTTCTTCTAAAAATTGAGCTTCTCTAAAAATTAGACACTGGTATAAATAAATATGGCAACGGAATAACATCAAACCATATCTTGACCATTATAAACTAGAAAAACCAAGAATATTTGTTTTTTCTAAACAATTTCTCAATTTCTATTGGTAGATTAAATATAAAATAAAATAGTTTACAAATTTTATTTTAAATATCAAATCAGCACTTTCAAATCAAAATTCTGTTTCTTTTTAAAATTTGAAAAAGTGCAATGAACTTAGAATTTCAATATAATTACAGGAATTATTATTTGAAAGAATAATTAGATTGAAGAATTATTTTAATTATGTAATTGATACTGTAATTTTAGCTTACATACCTAGTAGTCCTAGTTTTAAAACACAATATTATTTTTATTATTCATATACTTATTGAAAGTTTGTTTACACAGTTTTGTCCTTCCTTCATATTTGAAGAATATGCATGTGATATTTGCAGTCGATGGGCATTGGAAATGATGAAGCTTAGCTATCAGAGTCTGGATTTTGTCATTGTCGAAGTGGAAGGCAGCTGAATAGATCACACAGAGGAATTTCACTTTAAAAACTCCACATCTTTATTGAATTAAAATGGCAGCTCATTTTCTTTAGATGAAGATCACATAGCCAATAATGATTTAAGTAGTAATACTTTTAAATTTAGAACCTCGACGTCATAAATAATTTTAACAAAAGACAAGAATGAAAAGATGAAAAGACAGAGCAAAGCATTTGTATAGCAGGCAATGGCAGAAAGCAATCTGACGAAAAATGGCACGTAGAGCTATTTATAGTAGCCGTTAACTTAACAGGCCAGAGAGTTCTTGAAAGTACTGATCTAGGGGGAAGATTCCAAAATTGCAAAAAGTTAATTAGGGGTTGCCTGTTCGTGTAGAACAAAGCCATCGTATTTTTTATATTTTACATGCATGTAATAAAAAATCTACATGGTTTTAATTAGCTTTATATGAAGTAGGTTATTTTTGAAATAGTGATTGGTACATTTTATGTATAAAGTATGCTTTTTAATTTTAGTTAGCTGATCTTTTGGTGAGAGGTTTTAATAGATTTTCCTATAGTTTCTGAATTTAATGGTTGGCTGTACATTAAAATGAAACATTTTCTTTTCTTCTATTTCTCCCACCTCCTCTCTATCTATTTTTCACTTTTTATTGTCACCATTTTTCAATTAAAAACCATTCTGAGGTAAAATTTGTTGTCTCGTATAAAAGAATCTGTTATTTTCATCAAAATTTGGCCTTTATCAGAATTTTACTGATGCCCATTCTTTGATAGCCTTCTGAATTGCTGTCCCTATTATCTGTCTTGTGCAGCGATCTATGTGTCTCTTAATTTCTTTTTCTGTACTAATTTCAAACCAAATTAAATTTCAGTCAGCAGTTGTCAACAAATACGTTGTTTTATTTCACTTTTGTACTAAATTGCTGTGTATGTACAGGTTTGCAATAGATTGAATGCACACAGATCCGATGACAGGATGATAAAATTTATTTTATCAAAAGAAACATTTCAGAGTTCTAGAATTTTTCACAGAAATACTCATACAGGTGTTCCCAGTATTACAGAGTACAATCAGTCGTTACAGTTCAAGCTACTAAGAATGTTAAACTCAACGCAATCCAAAGCACATCTAAAGCGAAAGCGGCCTGGAGATATCTCAGTACTCCAAACTCACACTGAACTAACAACTTGCAATAACAACTGAGAGTAGATGCTCTTACCGGCCTTTTGTAGATTTCACCCAGCTGCCAAGATATTTCTATTGCTTTCTGCTTCTCGAGATTACTGGAAGGCAATGTGAGAGTCGAATTATGGTTACAACAATAATCAATTACTATGTCTATTATGGTGATACGGGAACTGGATCAGAATGTTGTCAAGTTAGTCAATCTCTCGCCAAATCTGGCAACAAAAGTAGTCGCCAAACCATTGCAAGCTTGGTGATATCTGACCAATTAACTGAGATAACCATTTACACAATGTTAAACAGGCTTGTCCCTGTATTCTTATTTTTCCGACATAGCTTGCCTCTCTCAATTTGTCATGTTACAATTCACAGGAAAATACAACAGTTTCACTCGTAACAATATTATGAGTCCTTTTTGGGTAGTAAGTACCATTTTGTAAAAAGAAAGACCACACACGTGTTTTCAAACCAATTTTACTTTTACATGAAAAGTTATTTTTCTACATATTTTCCTCTCATGTCGAGACATTGTCATAGTAGGTGACCAACTTACCTATACCTCCAAAGTTCCTGCCTGTGATGATAGCCGTATTTTCCTTGCTTTGAAATGCTGACCCCCAAAGTGATGCTTCATGTGGAACAAATGGTAATTAGATGATGACATGTCTGGGCTATTGGGGGGGGGGATAATAAAACTGCTGCCAACTGAATTCCTCACGTTGCCTTTGAATGACATCAGCAGCATAAGGCTGAGCATGGTTGTGAAGCTAGACAATTTCTTTACTTTTGTTTTGAATTGCACTCTGAAGTATTTTCAAGATCACAGTATTGAACAACTTTGGTGGTTTCATCTGTATGAAGAAATTCAACAAACAGATTGCCTTTCATATCCCAGAATAGTGCACATGAATTTTTAGTTTGAAATTGATGTTTTGAATTTTTGCCTTTAGGGATATCCTGTATGTCGCCACGCCATTGACTGCTGTTTTGATTCTAAGATAATGTGACAAACTCAAATTTTTGTCATCAGTTGACTTGAATGCATCTTCCTCAACACTGTATTGGATAAGAAATGTTTAAGTATTACTAAGTCGCTTGGTTTTATGGACATCTGTAAGCATTTTTGGTACCCATTGGGCACACAACTAACAGTAATTTAAGCAGTGGGGAACAATTTTGGGCAAAACAGTTCTTGAAATTTCAGGAAATTCATAAGAAAGAGTTTAGTCTCTGTTGTCTTGAAGTTTTCATCAATTTGCCTTATCAAATCATCATTGACAATTGAAGGATGCCCACTGTGTGCTTCATCATCACATTTGTTCATCTTTCATTGATGTTCTAATCCATCTTCTCACTATACTATCGCTTACTGCACTTTGACCATAAATCTCAGTAATTTGTTGATAAATTTCAGTAAGCATCATGATCCTTGTATTCAAGAAATGAATTACAGGCCAAATGTCATAGTCAGCAGGTTCTTCAATTGTCTTAAATATTTGTATTCATCACAACAAATTGAAAACCCAACACATCAATCACAAAGGCATCAGTAGGAAGACAAGGGATAAAGAACAGTAATGCACATGCTCAGAGTGCTGCATCAGTGGAAAAATAAAATGGAACTTACTTGTTAAACACACCTCATAGATCACTAAATGTTTTATAATTGTTAGTACTGTTTGATGTTTACTGATGATGTTTAAAATGCAATATCACTTTAAGCTCCTAGAAAATCCTGGAATGTCAGAAAATTGTAAAATGGCTATAGAAAATGCAGATCCCCCCCCCCAAAAAAAAAGTTTTGGGTAGTTAAAAAAAAGGTCCTCTAAGATAAAAGCTAATGCTTTAAATAATACACCATAAATAAAAATTGCTCTTATTAGAAGGAAACGAAATGAAGAGTTACTATGATCTTTGTTTTGGGGAACTGTAAAAAGTATTTTATTCAACTCATACTGATATAACTTTATTAACACTTGGCTCCTCTTTCTATCTGCTACTGAACTGTTGTTCATTTTATCTATGTGAAATGTATCTGCTGTATTGCCAGTCATTTTAGATATGCAATTGCTCTTTGGAAATAAACAGTACAGCTAAAAAGTCACTGCATTATGTAGTTTTCATTATACCAAATAAGAACATTGTAATGTAGGTACTTTTTTCAATCTAGTATAATTCTTAGGCTCCTCGGTTTTCTTTTAAAGCACCATGTAGTTATATATACCATATATCTGGCTTATAATGAACACCCATAATTTCAAGGCACATTTTTAATATATTCACGGTATAACAACACCCTTTTCTTCAAGAAGAAATCCTAAAGCTACATGTGCAATGCACTTATCATTTAAAGCAATTTATTCAAAGATTTTTCCCAGATTATGGAACAATGGTATACTGAATTGATAAGCGATAAGCAGAATAGTATCTGTGGGGAAGAAATGCTTGAAGGAGTAAATAATACTGTAAAGATGTGGGTAGTATTCAATGCAGGTGTGCATAAGAATGTTATGCTAAGGTTTCGAGAAAAAGGAGACATAATTTGGGGTAAGAATGCAGTTTCAACCAGGATGAATTCCCGGAATTTGGAATCGGATGTTTTCTTTGAATGAATGAAAGCACAATAATTAGTATGCTTTACCTAAATTATCTGATAATGAAAATATTTAAGTTCATAAGTTGTATCATTTCTTTTAGACAAACAGCATTTAGGTACATTAGGTGTAGAAATCCAGTTTCTATATGCTCCTTTTCCTTATTTTTAAATGTATCATTTTTATGTCTGACGTATAATGCACACTCTCAGATTTTGCTCTTATTTCTTAATTTAAAAGTACACGTTATACGCTGGAATATATGGTATACTGAATGATATATTATTATAAATTTCTTTTGTGGAATTAACTTCTTTTTTCAGAGACTGGTATTTCTTTTTAAAACTCTACTTATTTTTAAAGGGTTTAGATGCATATTCCTATGTATTTCTTTCTTTCATTTCCTTTACAGTACAGTGGAACCTTGAGATACGAGTTTAATTTGTTCCAGCATTGAACTCGTATAGCGAATTTCTCATATCTAGAAACAAACTTCCCCATCGAAAATAATGGAAATCCAATTAATCTGTTCCGCACCCCCAAAAATATCAATATAAAAATCAGTTTTCCTAATAAATAACACTGGTAAATAATATAACCTTAGTTTACCTTTATGAAGAGTCCTGACTGGCGATAGGGATGGGGGGAAGGTGATTCACCCCTCTGGTTCAGGAAGGCTTTCTATTCTTGGGAATTTTACTCCATCAGAAACAGGTTCTGGGTCAGAATCACTTAACTTTCTTTTAGTTGCAGGTTGTTTTATCAAAAACGTATCTAAAAACACTTGCATCTGTCTCCTTTTTAAGATGTCTCTAAAATGTGACACTACATTGTCATTACTCAAGTCCATGGTGTGCCCACACACTGCTTTATTAGGGTGATTTTATTCAAAGAAAGTTTTCACTTCTTCCCACTTAGCCATCACTTCTTTAATCTTACTGGAAAAGAGAGCCTCATCTCGTGTTCCCTCCTTCCCTGATGAAAGCTCTTCTACCTTCTCTTGCTGCTGTTCCTTGTGAAGTTCTTTAAGTTCGTCCATTGTAACTTCTTCCCTATACTCCTCCATTAATTCATCCAGATGAGCACCATCCACATCCAGACTCATACTTTTCCCCAAGAGATACAATTTCTTTGACTAGCTGCACTGTGTTGTCCTCAGATTGAGGATTGAAACTTAAGTCAGGAATACTCTGAGGCAGAGTTTTTTCCATGTTGAATTCAGGGTCCTCACTGAGACTTCTTCCCAAGCCTTATCAGTGAGGTTTAAACAGTTTAGGAGGTTGAAGTGATCTTTCCAAAATTCTATGAGGGTCAGGCTTGTATTTTCTGGCACTTCAAAACACCTTTGAAACAACGTCTTCGTGTACAGCTCCTTAAAGTTGGAAATAACTTGCTGGTTCATTGTCAAGAGAAGTGAAGTGGAGCTGGGGGGAAGAAACCAGAATTTTATGAACTGAAATTTCTCCAGCAAATCACTTTCAAGCATTGGAGGATATGCAGGATCATTATCAAGGACGAGCAAAAAAGTCTTGAGTGGTAACTTATTTTCATGAAGGTATTTCTTTACTGAGGAACCAAAAACTTCATTGATTCACTCTATGAAAAATTGCCATGTTACCCAGGCTTTGCT
The DNA here is from genome assembly GCA_000611955.2 of Stegodyphus mimosarum. Lineage (NCBI taxonomy): Eukaryota > Metazoa > Arthropoda > Arachnida > Araneae > Eresidae > Stegodyphus > Stegodyphus mimosarum. Next base: position 113,511 of record KK115295.1, on the reverse strand, counting down.
GTTGGCCCGCCACATCACATTCATCTGGTTTTTCTGGACTTTCCCTTTCTTAAAAATTCAGAAATTTTCTGAGTGGTAGACGAGCAACAGCTTAATTTTACAATCTCCACTTGCGTTGGCGCAAAAGAAAATGGTAAGCCTATCTTCCATTGACTTGTGGCTAGGAAAAGATTTCTCTTCTTGCATGTAGGTCCTTTTGGGCATTTTCTTCCAAAAAAGAAGCTTATGTTTATTTATGATTTCTTTCCAAATTTCAATGGCCATGACTTCCTTCTTTTTCTTTGCGGCACTGAGGCAACAACTTTCTTGGCAGGCATCATGAAATAACTGTTTTCACATAAATGTAAAAAAAATTAACTCACAAGTGCACAAACTCAAAGAACCCTGAGTGATCTGACGAGAGGATTCATTGAGTCAAGCCGGATCGGGAAATAAGGCATGCGTACCAACAAACTGGCTCGTTGCTTGTTACTTGAATCGAGGTTCGTATTTAGAGATGAATCTTTCGTTCGACCTTTCCTCACATCTTTAATTTATTGCATGTAGAGGTGCTCTTATCTTGAGGTTCTACTGTAATAAGTAAAATACCTTTAAGTTTTCTTTACAGTAATAAATAAAACTTTTATGGTGTTCTTAGTTATTTGTATTTAATCTGATTACTATTTCAATACATTTAATCTAAGAAACTAATCGATTTAGTTCTGGGGGAAAACATTATTATGGCTTTGTGAATTTGAAAGGAGTATAATAATACTTCACAGTAAAAATGTAATGGGTGTGTTTCATATTTTGTTATTCAAGTTTTCATATTCGTTACTTTTGGGATATTTGATCAAACTGGTTATTTAAAGTATTAATGTAAAAAAAATTAATTCATATTCATGTATATTAACTTACATATAGAGTGTGACAAAATTTTTTGAAAAACCATTAGACCCTTATTCAAAAAGTAAAGCAGAGGATATCTCTGCAAACTTTTGCTATCTCTGGAATTCCAAGTAAACGCAAAGGAAAGATTTTAAGCTGATATTTATTAATTGTGCATGCTGATTTCCTGAAGTGTCTTATGTTTTGTACAATTAAATTACTATATAATTAATAATTATGTGTATTTCAATTAGGAAAATTGCAGCAAAACCTGATAAACCTAAACTCAAACCTGGAGAAGAAGGCTATGATCCCTATGATTTTGATGATGAAGGTAACAATGCTATGCTCATTTTCTGTTTCTTCCCACAATTATTTTACTTCATTGCTGCCGCATTTGAAGAACTGAGTTTTAGAAAGGCTGTTGAAGCTTTATTTCTTTGAATTTTGAAAGAGAAACCAAGTTTGAATATGCTAAAAATATATTAAATATTTGAAAAACTATTTTTAATGCAAATTAATATTGATAAATTTAATACAATTTTGCCTTCGCTGATTTCACTGATACATTACGGCAAAATTCTGTGCACATTATAACCAGTTTAGATGCCATGTCTGATTGCAGAGTTTCTCTATAGGTCATTTATTTTATTGGGAAATTTTGAAAAATCTTACTAATAGTAATTCTGTTTTGTTAATATTACCAGAATTAATGATATCTTAGCTAACTGCTGAATGTCTTTATACTCACATTCGAAATTAAAATGTTTTTCAGCTAACAAATCTAATTTTTATTTGATTATCAATGAATTTCCAGCACTCTGTGTAGAGAAATGCCCTGTACATTTGTAAGTCATATTTGAAATGCCATATTCTATTTTGTAAGAATTTGTTGAGTAAGGGAAAAAAATGACATAATGAATGAATATTTAATTGACATATACAACAAAATGTTCTAATTTACTTATGGTAAGAAATCTCTAATTGCTTCAAATGCCTCAGCTTTAATAGTTTAGTATCATGTAATCTTCCGAGATTAGATATGGTATTGTTACACGCTGGTTCTACTATTTACACTCTACCTGGCATTTAAGTGACTTTTTTCTTGATCATATATTTTCGAGAAATGTTATCCGAAAATCCAGCAGTAACACTTCAGAACTGTCCCCTGACACGTTCTTTTAAAAGAATGTTTCTTTTTCAGCTTTATTTTAAAAAAATTTTCAATAAGACTAATTTTACTGCCTCCAAACCACTCATCGGAATGTTAATTTCTGTGGCATAAAAAAAGTTTGTTGTCTGTATTAACAGAAACTACCAATAGATGACGTGCACAGGCTCATGTTCCTGAGTATCACGTGATTGAACTGAAGCGTGTTTGCGGGCGCCTACGAGACGCTGCCATTTGTCGAAATGGAAAAGTCAGTGGAACAACGTCATGCGATTAAATTTTGTGTTTGTCTACAGAAATCAGCATCGGAGACCTTTGACATGATACATGAAGCTTTCAGCGATGAAGCATTAGCGAGGGCAAGTGTTTTTTGCTGGCATAAAGCTTTTAAGGAAGGCAGGCAAAATGTGAAAGATATTGAACGTGAGGGACGACCTTCAACGTCCGTCACAGAGACAATGATTAACACAGCTGCGGTTATCATCAACGAGGACCGCAGAATTACAGTACGTCAGATGCATGCTCTATTGAATATTTCTGTAGTAAGCATTCACTCAATCATGGCAGAACATTTGCATCTGAAATGTGTTTTTGCCCAATGGATTCCTAAATTACTGACACCTGAGCAAATGCAGCATAGAGTGAATGTGTGCACAGAACGGAAAGAAAGACTGGAACAAGAAGGCGACAATATCTTAAAACGCATCATCACAGCAGACGAAGCTTGGTTGTATCACTATGACCCAATCATGAAACAACAAAGTAGTGGATGGAAGCATCCATCTTCGCCTACTCCCAAGAAAGCAAAAGCTGTGAAATTGGCTGGTAAAGTTATGACTATTATTTTTTTTTTATTATGTAGGAATTGTGTATCAACATGCTGTCGAACCCAGTAATACTGTAAACAGCTCGTACTACACGAATGTCCTACGAACAATGGTACAGCACGTTCAAAGAAAACGTCTATTGCTCCGAAAGGGCTTCCTATTGCATCATGACAATGCCCGACCACATATTGCTCGTTGCATACAGGATGTTTTGCAGCAGAACAACATAGATATTTTACCGCACCCTCCATACAATCCTGATCTCGCTCCATGCAATTTCTGGCTATTTTCTGAACTTAATAAACCATTACGAGGCAAACATTTTGCAAGCAACAAAGAATATGTAAAGGCTGCGGAGGCAGTTTTAAGAAAGCTCTCAAAAAACGGACAGTTACATGTTTTTCAGAAGTGGACAGAACGTTGGGATAAATGCATTGTGTGCCGCGGTAGTTATTTTGAAAGAGACCATGTAAATGGTGACGATTAAAAGTATTCTGTATATTTTGTAATTTTAGACTTATTGAACAGCCCTCGTACATTTCAAACTGTACGTTCTCCATTTTCATTTTCTCACCTTTTCTCTTCAAGGCAATGAAGAATTTTTAATATTTGTATTAATTGAACTTATCTTCAGTCAGCTAAAATTTAAAATATTCATCTTTTGAATGTATTCTTATTGCATATATCATGGACACAATTTTCTATGCTATTCTAATTTTGTCAGCATATTGTGATATGTGAGTTTGAATTAAAACATACATTTATTCAATTTGGAATTTCTATTTTGTATAATTGATATTGGATAGAATATCAGATTATGCTGTGTAACTGCCGGTTTTTCCCCCTCTCCAAATACTCTTCCTGGCAGAAAAAAAAAGCAATGCTGTTTTGTGTTATAATTTAATAGTATATTTGGAAATTCATTTGGCTATATAAATCCCACATTCATTTCTATGAATCATGCTTTACACTGTGCCTTTTCCTTTTTAGTAGTCATTATAAGTCATAGATAATATGCTTTTTGTTCTTGAAAATAAATAAAACTTTTAAAGTATAAATAAAATTTTGACATGCAGAAAACAGAAGCTTGCTGGTTTAGGTTTAATGACAGGTTGGTGAAGATAATTTTAGAGCATCCTGTTTATTTTAACCTGCAACTTCTTTCATAGTGTCCCATTTACAAACACATTACTTTTTTTTAATTTGTAAGCCTATGCATTTTACAAATAAAAACTAAATTTTGTGTTTGCTATGAAATTAATACTTTTAATTACCATATTCCTGATATATCGATATTTATCATATATGTATTATCGTATATGCCTGGCTAACATTAGCATTATATGAAAAGTCAACATACTTCAGCAGTTTAATTTAAATTTTGTTGTAGTTTGTTACTATTCTAAATAGGCACTTCGAGGTCATTTTCTGTCACCTGGAGGCTTATTATATGATCCATTGATCTCATCCACTATAGCACGAACAATATTGACAACAACAAAAAAAAAAAAAAAAAAAA
>KK115295.1:98649-109103 GCA_000611955.2 Stegodyphus mimosarum | reverse complement strand
AAAAAAAAAAAAAAAAAAAAAACTCCCAACTTTACAGAGAAAACCGTTCTGTTGTCAATGGTTGATACACAGTTGTGTCCATTTGACTTCATTGCAAGGGGGCAGGTCTTCAGGGGACCAATCATATTACAGTGACATGATTTACAGCATGCAGCAACCAAAATTCATGGAATATTTTTCTTCCATCGTTTTACTGTGAGCAGGTTAGTGGTGCAGCTAAGAATTTTTGCCACCCGGGGCAGTCCATAAATTTATAGAATTACCATCCTCATGATATACAGTAACAAATAACTAAAATGTGTTAAAGTGATAGTAATTTATACATAAAGAAAGAAAGATTTCTTAAATCTAAGAAGTAGAAAGATACATTTAGTTATAGATTAGTTTTCAAATTTAACATGTGGTCATCATATGTCAAAGAGAATGATGTGTAATACTTTGCAAAACTGAACAGTTTTGCAAAGTATTACACATCATTATTTGCATTGCAAAACATTTTTTGCATTGCAAAACTGAACAGTTTTGTAATGCAAATAAATTACAGTTAGATAACAGTATTAAAAATTATATAATGGAGTACCTTTTTCAGTTGAAGAAAACTATAAGGGAAAATTTTCCATAAGAGAGAATTAAGTATGACATTGGAAAAAAAAAAATCATTCCAGCACTATGAATCAGAAGATTTGCCAATGAAGGGTGGGGAGCAATCAACAGATTTGATGTTAAAATCTAAATTTAAGCTAGAGCAGGTACTGAATTTTTGGTTGCAGATTCATGCTGAATACCTAGAAGTTTCTCGCACAGCTATAGACATTCTAAAGCCATTTGGAGCAACATATTTAAGTGAAAAATCTTTCTTAATATATGTGGCAACAAAAACAGAATACAGAAGCAAATAAAATGCAAATGTGACTGCAGATAACATCAACAGAGCCAGGTTACAACAATTTATGTAAAAAAAAAAAAAAAACCAAATCAACAATTTATGTAAAAAAAAAAAAAAAAAACCAAGTACACTGCAGCCACTAAGTATAATCCAAGGGTAAGTGACACCCAAAGCATGAGTTATGCTATTAATGAATAAATTACATTAATTTTATGTTAAAATTTTTAATAAAAAATACAATACTGTCCTTTAATTGTCTTTATGTAAAGTATCTTTAACATATTGATCTACTTTAACTATTGTTTTAAGATATACTTTTCTAAGGGTAGACTCGGATTGTTGGAGGAAACCTTATAGTGTTAAGGGTTCTGTGAGTCGGCGAGATGTGAAGACCACTGTCCTACAGCATGTCACTTGAAGTGCAACAACTTAAACTTGCACGGTCCTAAGTAATGTTCATCCAATAGCAATGGATTTTGTGCTAATTCATTAAACATGCGCTGATACTTTGCAACCATGTTTTTATGTGAATAAACTGCACTCCTGATTTTCGTCTGCGTTTTTGTTAAAAAAATGTGCAGCTTAGACACCACAGAATATGACATCATTCAGCATGTTTAGCCTATGTTAATTCAGGGAGATTCCCTCCCCCTGAAAAATTATTCACCAGGTAATGAAAATCATTTATTCATCAACAAGGACTTTTATTTTTGTGATGGTGCATCTAAATTTTAAATCATAATTTGAACATTTTAATTGTACATTGTTTTTAAAAATATAGGACCTGAATCTGGTTCCACACAAGCTGAAACACAACCTGGTACATCTGGAGAGCATAGCGAATCAGAAAGTCAGATCTCTGAAGAAAGGTAAGTTCTACTGTAATATCAAAAGCTGTCTTCTTTTAGTAGTCAGTGGAATTCTGCAGATTTGATTATTAAAAAATTTTGTCTTACATAGTTAGATGCAAAACTGAATACATTCTTATTAAAAAGTACCCGTTTCGATAGTTACAAAACTATGAAAACATCTCCTTAAAAATCTCCTTATCCCTTTAAAACTTAATTGCTTGTTGATGTTAAACTAGTATTCATTAAAGGTCATTGGGCAATCAAAAATATCCAAAGATATTGCAGAATAGTTTACTGGCATCTGTTTACAACTTACAACTTGGAAGCTAGAGATCTTTCATCAGGATAATTGTTTGACATGTGTTGACAAAATTCTGAAGGAATATCACCTTTACAAAGTATCCAAAGATATTGTAGGATGATATAACCGTATACATACATATCTACATATTGTGCATGTCTGCATTAATATAATATATTGTAAGCATATAAGTGCAAATATACACATAAACGGAAAAGCTTGCGTACCCTTAATTGAGATTATATATACACAGAAGCACATGTATGCATATATACATGTATGTTTGCCTGTGGATTTATGCATACATATGCATATAAATGTATAGGTATAGACATATGCATGTCTATGTTTTTATTAATATATATATATATATATATATATGAAATTATATAGGTACATTATATTTGTATATATATATGTAATTTTAAAGCATCTAAAGTTAAAATTAAATTGGAATCAAAGCAAGGCAATTCCTCAACAATATTAATAATTGCAACCGTGGATAAGAGGTCTAAGACAGTATCTAAACATATTAAAATAACGATTAATCAGTAGTGCTGACATTGTTGATAGGCCATATTCACTGAAAATTCATCAGAGGAACAAACTGGGAAAATAGAAATGCGAAAGGGAAAAAATATGCAAAAACATAAAAATTTATCTCCTTTTACTGAAGCTCTCATTTGGAACTCATCAGGGGAAAATGATTAAAATTCCCTTAAAGTTGATTAATAAGTTTCGAAAACATATTTCGTTCTTCTGGTTCATTTGAGATCAAAAACCCAAAAAAAGGTTCAATTAAATTTCAATTTGACTTTAAAATTCAGTTAAAACCGAAAATTTGAATCTCAAATATATCTAGGATTTTCCTTACATGCTTGCAAAACATTTGGAAAACACAATAAAACATTACATTGTACGAAACTGATATAAAGAAGTGATGTGCACACTACATGACTTCCTATATATTAAATTATACGCATTTCATTTAAAGTTATTGAAGTGAATTAAAGCTAGGTCATCGATAGAGCATAAACTCCAACAGAATAAATACACTCTTTAAAATTCACTATATTTGTTTACTATAGCGACACTCTGGTGCTAGCTTCACTTAACAGCGTTATATCTCATTCATTTTATAACACAGAATGCACAAAATTTATATATATCATCTGGAGAATTACCTAATCGTTGCCACATGCTCTATTCAAGTACTATAATAAATCTAAAGGGATGTGTAAAAGAAAATAAATAAGCAAAAAAAAATTTTTTTTTTCATGGACAATTCAGTAATTCTCATTCAATTAATTTGATTGTCAGTTCAAGACAAGGCAAAATACATAAAAAATTTAAAATATCTATATTAAAAATTACAAAATAAATCTTAAACACTTATTTCCCCGAATAAATTTCAGAATGGATTAAGCAGGATTTAATTCGCAATAATAAAAGAAGGCGTTATCTTTGTTCTTAGGAAGCTCAGTTTCTCTAGATTGTCAACAAATATGGCTGCCATGGAAAAAATGAGTAGACTTTGCCGGTCAACAACTTTTAAGTTTTTGATAATTCTACAAATCTTGCATGCAGATTTACTAAAGGCATAAAAACGTTAACAGGAAGATAAGAACAACATAATTCAATGATTTATAGAGCAAAAAAAGGACAATTTGCCAACATATGAGAATAAAAAGACTGAGCTCACTGAGCAGATTAATAGATTGTACTCTGCTCAGTGCAGTACATTTATATACTTTTGCTGCGCCCGCTTGCAACCAAAATAGGAGGACCATCGATATGTTATAGCAGTCCTATATACAAAATTTCAAAGTTTAGAAGCTGCTCGTTTTTGAGTTGTGCGAGATAAATACACACATATGTACGTACAAGTACGCAGAGACGCAACGAAAAAATTTCTACTGATCTCTGATTGGGCAATCAAAAATATCCAAAGATATTGTAGGATAATTTACATGTGTTTACAACTTACAACTTGGAATCTCTCTTCAGAGTAATTGTCTGAAATGTGCTGACAAAATTCTGAAGGAATGTCATCTTTACAAAGTATTTCAATATCTACATTCCCTTCCTCATTCACCAGATTTAAAACGATAGAACACCAATAGAATGTCTTAAAAGGAAGATACTAGATTCCTGAATATACTCAAACTCAGGTCATCATGAATGAAACTTTGATTACATCCAGTTTCCTACAAACATGATGTTAATTTATAGCAAACTTTCAAAGGTATAGAATTATGTATAATGAACTATATCTTCAACTGAAACTTATGGGTTCATAATTCAGTTCATGTAAAATGTGATCTTAAGCCACTAGTTTCATTTCGTTATCCAATTAAGAAAAGTGTAAGAACTTTTGCGTGCCATTTCACTGTGTTGTGTCAGCAGTATTGAAAATTAGGTTACTTATGCAGTGCTATTTGCTATGTAATTTACTGAGAATTTTTGCAAGATTTAACGAGAAAAATGCTGACTCTTAAAATAATCCATATTTAGGCTGTTCGGATCCGCATTTCATCCATAAAGAAAAACACCTTTACAGTGCTTTTCTTTTATGTTCAACCCCACTTTTCTCTGTGTGCAAAAACTATGCAAAACGTGTGACACCGGCCTAAGAGAACAAGAACATAATAAGCAAATCTTAGAACATCACATAGTATTCTTTGTTTAGGGTATGTGTGGCCATTAAACTGCAGCATGTAATTCGTCCCTCGGATTCCATTCAATCTTTGACTGAGTTGTCAGACAGGCTGGAGCTTTGATGGAAGTTTTGAAGTTTTAACTTTTTCTGGAAAAAGGAAGTAATGAATCTTATGAGTTTAGTCATACAACTGATTCATATTTAAGGGAATAAAAATTTTTAAGTATTATTTATTTTATTTATTATTAGCCCGAAACGGACATTAGTCTCATAGTCTTGAAACGGGATTTTGCATTGAATCACTTAAATATGTTCTCAAGTCGGAGATCTGGACGCGTTGGGACTTCGACAATTCCGGATTTGGGATTTTTTCAGATATTAGATCAGCAATTTAAATTTAGTAAGATGGTATGCATAAATTAAACAATTAAAAATATGAAATCAGGATTTATGAAATAATGAGCATTAAAGATCTAAAGAGTATTAAAATTTACAAAAAAAAAAACTTCATATTTATTTTTTTACTTTACTAAACACTTCTTTCAATATAAGTTGTTTAAGTTGCTTCATTTTTTTGTGCCAAAATATTTAAAAAATTCTTGAATAGTCTTGCCATTGTTCAAGAAATTTAACATGGATTTTAAAAATGCTACTTTATATTTGCATTTCAGTGTCTGTCGTGTACAATTTAGATTAAAGAATAATATGGATACATTATGTTTCACTAAAACTTTGCACTTGTGCGTTCCTGCCGTATTTGCAGACGTTAAAATTGTTGATCTCACTTTGAAATCTTTGACACCAGTTTGAGCCTTTTCTGTAGAGGTCGCCAAGGTATTTCGTGGTACATATTACCAGAAAAGACCAGTTTCATCAGTGCTGTAAATTTGTTCTGGAGATAATTTTACACTGGTAATGAGTTCAATGAATTCATCTGCAAATAGTTCAGCTGAAGCTTTTTTTCCTGAAATTTTTAATTGCCTTATACTATGGCAATTTTTAAATTTGGTTAACCAACCTGTTGAATATGTGCACTCAGTTTTTAAGCTTATTTCATCATGAAATATTTTGGTTTGAGACATTAGCATTGGACACATCAATGGCACGCCTTTGCTGCAACCCTGTTTGACCTATTCAATCATCACTTTGTCATTATCATCACTTTTAACATAACAAAAAAATTTTCCTTTATTCATTACGATTGGGGTGTCAGAATCCACAAGAAATTCAAAAGAAAGTTCCTTTTTCTTTGTCATACACAGTTGACTTTCATCTCCTTGAATAATTTTGAGACGGATATGCCTTTATCCATTTTTTGCAACAACCTTCAAATTCAACCTTCGAAAACCTTCAAATTCGTGGCTATCATCATAAAGCTTATCTATTGTCCGCGATACAGTACTGATGATGTATCCTGAGACTGGTGAGTAAAGGCAAGTTGTTCTGCTAAATTGTGTCTTACTTCTATCATATGCTGACAAAGTTAAACGTGAATTAGTTTAGTTATTTAGTATACTTAACGCCTGCTTCCCACAGAAGTTTATAAATTGCCACATATACTTAAGGCTTATCCAAAACTGGCGTCAGACATTTTGTTGCCCAGTGCAGTTTATGCAGGTTTGAAATTCTGCTGCCAAACATCTCGCTAAATTCTAAAGCTTTTGCCATCCCTTAATTTTATTGCTCAGTGCTTCTGTCAATTTAAAAAATTTTGTCTCCCTAAATTCTTCCACCCAGTGCGGCACACTAGCTCTATCATTGGTCTTGGCTTATCTGAATAACAAATCAGTTATTCTGATTTCAAATGGCATTAAACGTAATCTTTTGCCTATGAGTATAATGTACAAAATCTATTTTTTGCATATGGAAAAAAACTTCTGTTAATTTTTTTTTTCATCAGCACACTCAACACTTCGCAGCAATGTTAACTGAAGTTCTGTTGTCATCGCCAAGCGTAATGTCAACATGAAAGGTTTCCATGCAGTTTGGTATTCAATTATTACTATTTTTTAAAAAAATGTTTAGACATCACTGTATGAATCATTTCTCAATCTGCAAAAGACTATGTGTGTGATAGTTTTGCAGTTAGAAATTATAAACAATGATTCCCTAGTTTGGTGGCAGGGATATAAATTATTTAATAGGTGTAAAATCAGTGATGTTTCGATGTAGAATGCTTCACTTTGAGATGCCTGCCAAAAAGGAGGCTATGCAGAAAAATTATTGATGATACAGATTTATGCTAATAAATGCTTTTTTCGATATGGAGGTATTTTATTTAGTTCCGAATTGAAATTAACAATCAGATCTCTTCACATGTTTTGTCATGAAAAAACTATCAAATATGCAAGCATAAAGCATACAATAAACATTTTGAAAAGAAAAACTATGCTGGTGATTCAGATATCTGGATCATTTTGAATATTAGATGTCTAAACTTTGAAATTTCCACTGTATTAATTTTCACCATTATTCTCAAAAATGTCTTTATTCATTTCTTTTAAAGTTGTAAATGGTGTATGGTTGTATTTTAGAGAATATAAACTTTTGTACCATGTTCCATGTTTTTCATTAAATCAATTCCATTTTGTGGAATTCTGGATTGATATTTTTCCCATTTCATATACACTCGTAGACAAAAAAAAAATAAATAAATAAAACGACGCATCGAGAAGATATAAAGCAAATTGGACCCAAATCGATATGCATACAGGTTTCGGCGGAAAATGCAAAATTTTACATTTTGGCTGCCAATGAATGAACGGTTATCGCTACAGCGCAACTGGCAAGATACTTAAGAGGAGAAATTGTGATTCCAGGTCATAAATTCTTCACGAATTTCATTCCGTGTACTCTGGTAGACAGTAACTATGCCTCGCATACAGATGCGCGAAACCATATGTGCAGATGTCAAAATTTGAGAGAAGTCATGCAGTTGGGCTCAAAGAAGCCGGTTAGTCTTATTGGCGAATAACTTCACATTTGAGCATGAGCGATACTACTATTAGACAATGTTGGCAAGAATCGGTGTACCATGGCCGCACACAATATCAAGAAGGAAGCGGTAGGCCTAGAGAACGTGAAGACCGAGCTATCGTCAGAGCGGCACTCACAGCCCCAGATGCATCATTATCATCGATTGTACATGCAACTAGTGTTTCAGTGGCCGCAAGGACCATTCATAGATGGCTCACAGAAAGGGGGCTAAAGTCATGGCGCCCCGACTGCCATTGACCTCTGTACAACGTCAAGCCCGTTTTGCAGTGGTGTCGGGCTCATTCACACTGTAATGTCACTGACTGGAGTAGAATAGTCTTCAGTGATGAGTGCCGTTTTCAGCTGAGCCCTGATGACCAGCGAAGGCGAGTCTGGAGACGCCACAGACAGCAGCGTGATACCAACCTGTCTTCCGGCAGACAGGCCGACAAGCAGAAGTGATGGTCTGGAGTTCCATTTCATTTCTTAGTAGGGACCCCTTTGGTTGTCATCTGTCACAACCTTACAGCACATTGGTGCGTCGACGAAGTTCTAAGGCCCATTGTGTTGCCCTTCATGTCACGCCACCCTGGGCTTACATTTCAGCAAGATAATGCCCGCCCCCACACTGCACATGTTTCTACTGCTTGCCGAACATTACGTTTGCCAGCAAGGTCGCTGGATCTCTCTCCTATTGAGCACGTTTGGAGCATTATAGGCAGGGCCCTCAAACCAGGTCGGGATGTTGACGATAAAACGCACCAGTTGGACAGAATTTGGCACGATATCCCTCAGGAGGACTCTATCAATCGATGCCAAGCCGAATAACTGCTTGCATAAGGGTCAGAGGTGGACAAACGCATTACTGACTTTTTCACTTTGTGAAGCTCTATCACTTCAATAAATCACCCAGTTTTTCTCAAACTGTAATCATTTGATTTTCTGTACATGTACATCAGTTCTACCGATTTTTGTCCCATTCGGATAACTCCTTCTTTGGTTTTTTTTTTTTTTTTTTTTTGTGTGTGTGTGTCCAAGACTGTATAAATAGTCTACGCAATACACAAAGCAATAAAAATGTTACAAATCATTAATCTCTGCAGTTTCTGAAATAATATTGTTCTGCAGAATGTTTGTTGAATTTTTGTTTATTTGCATTTCCTTTTAAAACTTAACTTTGGATAAAAGATAAAAGTAGTATTTGTTATCGATACTAGAAATGACCCTTGTAGTTGAAGTTTGCAGTTATATTTTATAATTATGCAACATAACAACAGTCTGGATGATGATATTCATTTCCAGTATGATCTATACAGGATTTCATTATATCTGAAATTTTCAATTACATGTATAATTTTGTTTAAATTTTGTTTTTAGTTAAGGTTCATATATTTTTAAACTTGTCTCTGTTTCAGGTTGAAAGAATTTAGGAGCATTTTGTCCAAGCTTTTTAAAGAACGGCATGCACAATCTGTACCGATGAATGTACTGACTGACTTCTTTGTTGAACAGAATCTGAAAGAACCATTTACTCCTGAAGAAATAAATGCTGCCCTAGAAAAAATGACTGATGCCAATCAAGTAATGGTGGCAAATGAAATAGTGTTCCTTATATAAAGGGAGAAAACGTTATGTAATAACGAGTAACATTATGTGTACATATTTTCAATGATATTTTAAAACTTACGTATTTTGTACTGAAGGTTTCATTCAAAGCTATTTTTTAATCAAAGTTCTAAATAAAATGTATAGTATGCTTGCTTTGTAAAAAATCTGATATAGATACCACATGAGTTCCTTGTACAGCCTATTAAATTATACACATTTTTTTTATGTACTTCATTTAAGCTTATTTCCTTGAATTATTCTATAAACTGAACCCTCAAGACAAGTCAAAAATGACGTGAAAATTGCAAATTCTGAAATTTATTATCCTAGTCAATTTTTGTCGTAAAATTTCTTCTGTTCTTATTTCGTAAGGAGTATAAAACTTCTCAAATAAAATTATGGGAGCCGGGAGACCACATTAAAATTTAGATTTCATTATCTCCCCCCCCCCCGAAAAAAAAGTTAATTTTGACATTGCCAAAACATGAATATTTTTGTAATTTAAAACGGCTTTGTAATTGGACATATATGATTGTAATCAGTGATTGTGAAAATAAAGATTGGGTAAAGACTCGAAAGGGGGTGAGTAAATATATTTGTGTGTGTGTGTATATATGTATATGTGTGTGTTTGTGTGTAATGATTCCAAATATGTAGATTGGATGTTTTAATAGCTTTCGATATTCTGCAGATGCCCAAGAAGAACGTAGTGGCTTGAAGATAGGGCTGAGTGGAAAAGCATGCTGACGCATTTAGCACAACTGAGCTTGAAAAATCACTATCTTTATTTTTTTACATATATCAAATCATCCTTTTGAGGACAAGATATTTCTTAATTATAGTAGAATACAAAAAGTTCCTTTTTTAGTACAACGTCATTTTAGGCAAATAAGCAGCAGCCTGGAAAAGTAGCACGTTGCCAGCAGGAAAGTTTAAGCGAAAGAGAGCAGTTCAAAGGAGGAAGGTGATAGTTTCAGTTCCAGATAGAGAAAGTTTTGGTTTACAATTATTTGATTCGGCAGGAGATATCTGCATTAAAATGTCACGTAACATGGAAAGAGCTCGAATTTGGGAGAGCACCAAATTTAGAATGTTAATTTTTATGTCGCCAATTATTATTGTTATTATTTTTTTAATCAGCTATCGTATTTTGTTATATCTTATATATATATA
>KK115295.1:76196-90012 GCA_000611955.2 Stegodyphus mimosarum | reverse complement strand
TTTTTTTTTTTTTTTTTTTTTTTGTAAATACTATCATTTTTAGTTGTATTTTAACAGAGAGATTACCTCATGCACCGGTAAATTTTTATTTATGTTCTGCTTCCATAATTCCTTATTTAGAAATTTAACGTGAATTTATCACTTTGAGTTTTTCGACTATTGCTAGTAATATTATTATTTTAAATTTGTTAAATAAGTATTGTATAATTGTTGCTTGGAAGAAGAAAGACAGTGGATTTAGCGATAAACAAAAAATCAAAAAAATTCTCTTCAACAGAGGTCTGAAATACATACATGATTTCAATATACATATGCAGTTTAAGTGATGAAAAGTCTCCGCTAATGCAACATAGAAAATATGCCCTCAAAACTGCTTCTGATTTCACTTATAATGACGATCATATGATGTAAATAGTAAACATTTTATTTAGAAGATTTCTTCGAAACTGTCTATTTCAAGTTCCATCATGCCATTCCTAACTTGAGTTGTGAAATTACATTAGCTCTATTACAAAAATTAAATTTACATAAGAAATGGATTTTATGAAATGAATTTCGTAATCATGTATGACAGTTTCATTCACTGCTAGTAGGTATTAAGGGCACACTGTTGACAAATGTTTGATATACGTGCGGATCTTAAACTGGACATCTTGAAAGTTCAAAATATTTTTTAAAGTCTGTATTTCTGTAAAAAACTGAGTCTCCCTTAATTTTCAGTATTATTCATTGGCTCTTGCCGTGATCCGAAAAACAGAAGTTTCAACAATCGTTGTATATCTCAGAAGTTATATTATTTCCGTATATATAAGTAGTTATATTAACATAATATATGACTTTCCGTTTAGTATTAAATAAAATAATGGCAGAACGTTTTATTATAATAAAGATGCTTTTATTTAAATGTCCTGTAGTTAAATTATTTTGTTAATTATGTGAAAAGGTTTTAATATTTAACTAAATTATTTGACTATTACCAAACAAGAAAACGTAATGAAAATTTACTAATTTTGTCTTTAATTTTATAGCATACTATTTTTAATATCTATCTAAAAACATTCAAATCTATAAAAATAATTTTCAGTTAAACTAAAAGTTTAAAAATAAAACTGCACAATTTAGAAATCACTTTTGAAGTCCGTGTAAAGATAAATAACTCATTTCCTGGGTTTAGCCAAAGCAAACTCCTGTCTCTAATAGATTCTTCCCACTGTATTTTACAAAGATATTCGTTAGAAACTCAAAGCTAATACTATCCTAAAGTTTAAACGAGATATAATAGTAATAACGACATAAATATATTCAGAGTTGTCATGATGGTACAGAATTTTTTACCTTGTAGAATGTTTAGTCAGAAACTTATAAAAGAAATATCTTATACGCACACCTTCGCTAAAGTTAATAATATTTTAATCTTTATTAATTCAAGACTATATAAATATCTTTTAATTTAAATCTTGAAACTGATTTTATCAGCTTGTACACTGCGAAAAAAAAAAGGTCTATATCTTTCGTTGTATTGGCCCTATTGACGAAATTCAACTTGCGTTTTTCCTGTCTGGGAAACGTGACTTGGGATGTATATTTCATTTATATATAGCCCATATTTCTAACATGGGTGTTTTCACACAAAATCGGACTTTTTCAGAAATGTCATTCGAAGTTTTTCCCATATTGCGATTCTACGACTCAAATAATGGGAAACTGCGAAGTTTTGTAAAAATCCCACGAGTAATTTTTAAAAAATTGGCTCGTCAATGTTAAGTGATTTTGATATATATTTATTAATCTCTGTTTTTTTATTAAACTTGTTTGATCTCTTCTTCAAGAATTCAAAATTTAAGCTTAATCCAAATATAATTAGCACATTTTTTATGATTTATTTTAAAAATTTGTATTTTTGAATATTTTTTACACATTTTTCGAAAAACGTTTTGTATTATAACATGCGAAATTTTTAAATCGTCATAAATTAGATGTATTCCTAGCACACCTCCAAAAAATTAGAGTTTTTTGTTCAAAATTTTCTAAGATATACGCCAATTTACATATTGGAGCATTTTGAAATTTTGCATCTTGTTTTTGATCGATAATAATGCACTTTGTTAAAATCAGTTGAAAGTATGAACGATGACTTCCCCCCTCTAAATTAAGAAGTTTGCCATTTAATTATTCTTGGCGAAAACTGAAAAATATACGCGTAGATAAATTTTTGAATTTCTTCATAAATGTCGCCCCATATTTTACAAAATTTAATATTTAGGCATAATCTGAGTCGTAGAATCGAAATATGAAAAAATTGGCCCGTCATTTAAAAAAAAAGTCCGATTTTATGTCGAGATACATATGTTAGAATGATGGGCTATATATAAATCAAATATATATCCCAAGTCGAGCTTTGGAGACATAAAAAACGCAAGTTGAATTTCGTCAATCGGCTCAGTAGAACAGAAGCTATACAACTGTCATTTTTTTTTCGCAGTATACATTTTTTCCAAAAAGTAGAAATCTGTAAACTGGTGAAGAGCGTATAAGAGGAATAGAAAATGCATTTATTTTCGAAAATATTTTAAATTCATTAGTAAAGCAATGGGCCATTTTCTTTGATTGGCATTAAATTTATACGTCAAAAGCTAAACTTCAATTGGGCAATGATATCTGTGAAAAGATATATGTTATTTTAAAAGTTGTTACTAAATATGTATCATTTAAAAAACAGTAATTGATTGTGTTACTTACGTTTACACCGACGTCTAAAAGCAGAGATGCAATTGCTATTGCATGCTCTGGGGTATTGCAAACAGCTTGCAGAAGAGCGCCCGGTGATAGGAAATTTTGGGATATGTGCACACTACTGCGCTGAGACAAGAGGAAGTGGACAACCTCTGGACAGCTATGTCGGCAAGCAATATCCAAAACTGTGGCCATATCCGAATCCAATTGCTCAAGAATACATGCCGGCGATTTTTCGGTCAAGAACTTCACAACATCTGTCAAATAAGAAATAAATTTAAAATTTCTGTATTTTACGAAGTAGCAAACATGAGAATGATTATGAATCTTAAACACAAAGAGGAATGAGAAACACTTTTATGCGGCAAAAATTTTTTGCTCAGAAAACCTAAAAAAATATGTAGTATCTCTGTGTATTTAAAATTCTTAGTTGAAGAAATTCCGAAATAGAAAATGCTTCTTATATGTGTAAACAGAAGCTACTTTTATAATGTTTTAAAAAATAAATAAACATTGAGCATATGCTAACATCTTAATATAAATTGGCTATTTCTAAGATTACGGATATTAACGTTTTCTTGGACATATGAATTAATTCATTAGAAAAGTTATCTGACATATATCGAATAGATTAAAATTCTATTTAGGGGTCAGAAAAGCATAGCCAGTGGAGCGGAGAAAAGGCAAAGGAGTAGTAGAATTTATGTCGAACTCTGCTGACCGATGGAGAAAAGGATTCTTTAAAAAATTCACTTTTGTATTTTATGAACCAAAGGGGGTAAAAATTGCATGTTCGTAGATGGTGAGTCAAAAGCAGAAGAGCAAGTTCCAGGAAACCACAGCGTAACATAATACGTATTTCGTTGACAATGTATTCACCTATTTTATAATTAAATGAATTTCTATACGTATTTCATGGAAGTATCAAATGAACATATGTAGGTTTTCATTAAAAATACTTTGGTTTTTCGTATTTGATTCGCGACTTATGGCAGTAGTACTGAATTTGGTTTTTCAATTTTGACGCAAAAGGAGATTCAATTTAAATGGTGATTTGGAGCAATTTGAAATTTTTAGCCCAAAGGGGCAATTTCCAGAGAAGGGCTATTAATTTCATTTTGGCATTTTGCGTTGAATCACTACAAAGGGCCAATCACTTTTTAAATTGTTGCCACTAAATATTAGAGACAGGTATTATACACTCATGTCCATAAATTAAGGATAATTCGGAGTCACGCGGAAATCGAACTCTGAAATAAATATATCACCTGTAAAATCACTACACACATCTTCAAGAATCATATGCAAATTTCAGGAAGTAACCAGATGACACCGATGGTACGTCACAATGACGAAAATGTAAAAGAGTGATATATAAGGAATACAGGCAAAGAAGTAAAATTGTTCGCAGGCGCTTTATAAGCATTTCAGTGCAATAACCGAATAGTTATGACACAAAGGACGCATTTCGATGATTTTTTACGTGGTAGAATTATCGGCCGTCTGGAATGTGGGCGTACCCAACTGGAAGTATCAGACGAACTTGGAATTGCCACAGTGTCATCTCCAGGCTTTGGCAACGATTCCAAGATGATGGTAATGTGAGTAGAGGTTACAGCACAGGTCGCCCCAGAGTTACAACGCCGAATGAGGACCGGTATTTGGCAGTTACTGCCAAAAGAAACAACGGAGCACAGCCTCAGACCTGTCTCGTCAGCTCTCTTCAGCCACTGGTACGACAATTTCAAGCCAGACCGTGTACAGACGCTTAGGGCAGATTGGTCTATATGCTCGTAGACCTGTCAGATGCATTCCACTTACTGCGACTCACTGTCGCCTGCGGTTAGCCTGGAGTAGAGAGCATGCATTGTGGACACCGCAACAGTGGGCTTGTGTGATGTTTTCCGACGAGTCTAGGTTTAGCTTGCAGTCTGATTCTCGCCGAACTTTCATATGGAGAGCTCCAGGTACCCATTACCACTAAGAAAACATCATTGAACGACACCGTTACGGTGGTGCACGTTTGGGGTGGAATTATTCTGGGTTCCAGAACTGACCTGCATGTTCAAACTGGAACCATGACAAGCCAAATCTATCGGGACGTCATTCTGGAACAACATGTACGTTTGTTTCGGGGCGCCGTGGGCGCACAATTTGTGTTTATGGATGACAATGCCCGTCCTCACCGTGCAAACATCGTAAGCGAAGGCCTTCAATCGGAGGATATCACCCGTATGGACTGGCCAGCATTCTCACCGGACTTGAATCCAGTAGAACACGTGTGGGATGCTTGACCGACGAGTTCAGCCTGTCGACCTCCTCCTACATGTCTACTGGAACTTCGGAGAGCATTATTTTATGAGTGGTGTAATATCCCCCCAAGATCAGATCGATAATTTGATACTTAGCATGCCTGGGCGTTGTACGGACTGTATTGCATCGTCTGGGAGACATGCAATGTATTAACAATCATACCAACCATGTAATATTGGTTTTTTGTAAATAGGTTTTTTTTTTTTTTTGTAATTTGCACCAGGGAGAAAAAATCGCTAATTATTTTTATAATATCAAACATATAGTATCTTTTTTTGCTCTTTACCTTTTGTTTAACAAATAAGTTTTACAAATAAGTCAAATTTGTTTTGCTTCTAACTCTTCCTTTGCCTGATTTTGCATTATCCTTAATTTATGGACATGAGTGTATTTAAAGAAATTAAGTAATGAAGATTCTGTATAAATATATGTATGTTTCTCGCCTTATGATAAAACAACGGTACCGAAAGCCATCTAGTTTTGAATAATGTACGTCTGAGCAGGAATATGGGTATCTAATAATGCTAATTTGGAATTTGTTTTATTGTCTGTTTCTTATTTGTAACGCATTTCTGAGTTTGTGATGAAGAAACTCAGTGATTTCGAAGCGAGACATAGCAACACTGTGAAAAAAAATTTTAATTCAGTGCGCAGGCCTGTGTATAGGAAATACTAAAGCTATGCTGTTTTATAACCGAACTACTATAAACAAAAGACTCACCTGGGCTTTTAATTTGCTTTAATACAGAAAACACTATTAAAAAGAAACTAAAACATTACACTTAAGGGCATAATAATTACGCATTTAATTTATACAGTAAATCTCGAGGCAGAACACCGTGTTTAGTGCTTGATTCCAGTACACCGACTACCAGGCTATTGTCGTTTTCGCCGCTGTCTTCCCCGGAGACAGCTACGTGTGTGTCATGTGTTTTATCTACGTGCGTAATTAGCTCTTTGAGTTGAATCGCTTTCAAATTATCTGAGATAGGCAGACCCTGTTCTCTGGCTAACATTTGCAGACCCCTTTTCCTGGCTTGTTCCAAAAATGCCATATCGTATTTTCAATGTTCGTTGAAAAGTTCAATATTTGTTTGAAGAAAAATTATATGTTGAGAAATTTTAAGAATTTCTTAATTACCCTTCACAATTGCATAACATTTTAAAAACAACACCGAATAAAATCATTAATCTGAGCTTACTTGCAAAACGAACTAACATTTTATAAAGATTGATACACTTGCCAATTGACAATAAAAGGCAAAATTTGTTAAACATAAAATCCCAAAACAGAATTTGATAAAACAGTTAGTAATGCATGTGTTGTTTACGAAATTCTAAATGCTCTAAGAAATTAATTTTCGACTATAATTAGTTCTCTTTGAAAAACACAGTTAGATGTGTAAGTTGTTCTCAAATATCACGAAATAATAATTTAAAAATTTTTATAAACACACAAATAGAAAATGCGGCAAGTATTAGAATGCTTTCAGAATAATGGCAATAAAATATTAATTCAAATACACGATTTCGGTTTTACACGGTTTAAAAATTAACAGATTTCAAAAACTTGGTAAAAATGTATATTCGGCTGCATATACGCAAATATATATATTTGAAGTCATTTTTGAATCTCATTCCTTTGGTAACACTGGTGGCAACAACAAGGATGGGGATAAAATGTGTTTGTAAAATTGGAATTCCCGTAGTATGTACCGGGTGGCCATAATTAAACTGACAGTGCTCACAGTGTTCTGTAGCGCGATCTATTTGCGAGAATGACGCCACATTTTGTAGGAAGATTAAACAAGACGGGGGACGAAGGATTCCGCGAAAAAACAAATTAGTTCCAAAAGTCACCGCTAGGGGGATCTGCAGGAATCTCCTGTACAGTCCGTTATATGTTAGCCTTCAACGTAGCAAGGTCCTGGACCACTCCTTGATAGACCTTGGACTTCAGGTAACCCCATAGCCAGAAGTCGCATGGGGTAAGATCAGGCGACCGAGGTGGCCATGCAGTTGGAAAGTAGCGGCTGATGACTCTTTCTGTTGTGAATTTCTGTCGTAGCATCTGTTGCACCCGTACAGCAATGTGTGGAGGGGCTCCATCTTGCATGAAAATGATTCCCCCAGGCATTGTTTTTGTTGAAGTGCCAGAATGACAAAGCTGTTCAACATGTGGCGATATTTCTCTCCGGTAACAGAATAGGTTTCCGGTCCTGTCGGGGTAATGTTCTCATAGAAGAATGGACCTACGATAAATTCCGCTGTGAACCCACACCAAACAGTTACCTTTGGTGAATGTAAGGGAATTGCTGTGACTGCATGTGGTGATTTGTCATCCCCAATTCGGCAGTTCTGGGTATTCACAGTTCCATTCAGGTAAAAGCGGGCCTCGTCTTCCCATAAGATTTTCGACGGCCAAGCAGCATCCACCTCCATTCTGGCAAGAAAGGTGAGAGCAAAAGTCAATCGCTTGTCATGGTCGAGGTACAGTAACTCCTGTACATGGCTAATTTTGTACGGATAGAAGTTGATGATAATCTTCCGTAAGATTTTCCATATCGTACTGTAAGGCATATCCATATTCCGAGCTACTCCACGAGTGCTAGAGGTGACAGCCATATTGTCTGGTCCTCTGTCGACAATCGCCGTGGCAACTGCTTCGATTGTATCCTGTAGTACAGGTTTTCGTCCTCTGCCTGACCGAACCTTCAGATAACCTGTTTTCTCAAACGTCGCAACCATTGCTTTTAGCCCATTAACTGACATAAGACCGTTACCTTTACGCATTTTTTTGTGCGTTCTAAAAGCACGAAGAGCGGCTGACACGTTGCACTGGTTGAGGTAAAAGAATTTGATCAGTAACGCTCGCTCGTCTAAAGAAGGCGATATTGCACATAAACTTTCAATCCGATTGATTCGAAACGTAACACATTGCCTTTTAAAAACCCAAGGAGCTGGCACTTTGCCAATGGATGAGCGTGAAATTTGAATAAAGAACTTCTTCTGCAGCTCAGCGTACGTGATATTGCAGATCACGAGACTTTGTCGGTGTTTATGTAGATTTTACGCTTTTTTAAAAGTGTTGCCATATTGCACTTGAACTAAATCAGAAAATGTACATAATAAAAGGTAATTTTATTCCGTATTAATTTGCACTTGTTAAGACTCTATTTTCTATTACACAGCGCCAAATATTCCCCTAGCTGTGACTTTTGGAACTAATTTGTGTTTTCATGGAATCCTTCGTCCCCCGTCTTGTTTAATCTTCCTACAAAATGTGGCGTCATTCTCGCAAACAGAT
Source organism: Stegodyphus mimosarum (assembly GCA_000611955.2). Classification (NCBI taxonomy): domain Eukaryota; kingdom Metazoa; phylum Arthropoda; class Arachnida; order Araneae; family Eresidae; genus Stegodyphus; species Stegodyphus mimosarum. The sequence goes on along the minus strand of KK115295.1, from coordinate 81,659 downwards.
CGCGCTACAGAACACTGTGAACACTGTCAGTTTAATTATGGCCACCCGGTATTTCACAACAGTAAAGGCGTTTGGCTGACGTGAACTTAGTACCATGTCAGTATTTTAGCAGCAAAGCTTGCATAATTTTTTCTACAGATTTGAATGTTTACTGTATAGTTTTCAACATTTATATTTTTGCGGCATTTTTATAATTTACGTAAATTTTTTAAAGTTTTATAATTCTTAAAAAAATAAAAAAAAAAATCTGAAATGTTTCAGATTTTAAATTACGTCCAAAGGGACGTTTATTTAACATTTTGTGTGTTACCTTTATTTGTTAAATACCATGTTCTTCGCACTTAAACCATAAAATTCAGTTCAACAGCAATATCGCAAAATAATTTTAAATTGAGCATATCTTTAGAAATTTCGGTACACGCTCTCACGCGCTGGAGATAAAAATGTTTTTCTGTACAACGTTGGTATTGCTGGCTTTGAAATCTTTGAGTTTGTTAATGAAAAATTCGTTAAAGTTTTAGAGAATATTGTTACGAATTTCACATTTATTTGGCTATTTATTTAGAACTGTAATTAAAATTCCTTTTTATTTTCCCGTGCAACGCACGCAGACGATTTTTGAAGAGAAAGCTACTTCAAAAAAAAAAAAAAAAAAACATGCATACATTTATGCAGATTTTTCATTTTTTAAAATTTAATGCAGAGCGATAACATTTAGTGGCAACAATTTGAAAAGTGATTCAACGTTTTAATGATTCAACGCAAAACGCCCAAACGAAAGTAATAGTCCTTCGGGACTAAATCCCTTTGAACTAATAAAAAGAAAAGTTATTTATTTAGAAACAAAAATTAAAATATTAGACAGTCTACTTAATAGGAAAAAGTAACAGATGTTGCCAAATTTTGTGACTGCATGAAATAAGCCACAATAAGAAGAATTAGAAAAAATGAAGACTAAGCAGCAATAAAGTGTAGCAGATGGAACTTGCAGCAGTAAGAGCACAATTTTATATCTAAGTGATGATACAATGGAAAATATGGAAAAGGCATTAGTGATATGGATAGAAGACCGTAATTCAAAACGGTCTCGAATTTATGCTAATGCTATTCCAAATAAGGCTTTAAAGATTTATAAAGGGCTTAAGAATCAGTCACCGTCGACTTCGTCAGATGAAAATAAGTTATCTTTTTCCGCAAGTGCTGATTGGTTAAGATATTTAAACAGACAATCTTAACATAATCTAAGATTGAAAGGAGAATGTGTATCTGCTGATTCGGATGCGACACAATAATTCCCATCAAAATTTGCTGAAATTTTTGCTGCCAAATCCTACACTTTTGATCAAATCTTCAATTCTGACGAGTTTGGGTTCTTCTGGAAAAAACCTATAACAATTCTTTTCTATTGCAACACTTCAAGCGATTATATAATGAAACCATTGGCTATTAATAAATCAAAAACATAGCTTTCTGTGAATGGTTTCATAACATGTTTGTCCCAGATGTCAGAACTCATTTAAATAAAAAGGGATTGCCTTTTAAGGCTCTCGTAATGAAACCATTGGCTACTAAAAAATCAAAACCACCACGCTCATTTAAAGGAATAAACATAAATAACTTTCCCGTTTATTGGATGGCTAATAAGAAATATGGTCACTGCCATAGCTTTTAGTGAATGGTTTCATAATATGTTTGTCCCAGATGTAAAAAATTTTTTAAATAAAGAGAGATTGCTTTTCAAGGCTCTTCTATTAATTGATAATCCACCTAGTTATCCTCCAGATTTACAACACGAAAATGTGGAAGATGTCTTTTTATCAAAGAATGCAACTTCTTTATTACAGCCGTTACATTAAGAAATAATTTCGACTTTTAAAGCATTGTATATCAAATAAACATTATTTGGGAATTGATTTGATTGAACAAGATTTGGGAATATTTTAGTGCAGATGCAGAATGCTGAATCTCTTACTCTAATGGATGCTTGGAAGAAATTTACAATCTTAGATTGCGTTAAGCATGTTGGACTCTCATATACTCGGATTAAACATTCAACGCTCAACGCATGCTGGAAAGCAATATGGCCGGATGCTGCTAAAGATGAGAATGATAGACTACCATTAGAGCATGAATATTCTTAGATCACTAAATTGGCCCAAACTATAGATGGAGAAGGTTTTGAAGATTTAGCTCAGGCAGATATTGAAGAAATAATGGCTGATTAAGAACTAAATAAGGATGAGTTAGTCAATACGATTCATGAAACAAATAAACATGACAAAGACAATGATTCTGATGATGAGCAATTTGAACCAGTTGTGTTCACAACAAGAGTCATATCAGTGTAGGACTTGAATAGAGAAAAAATTAGGTAATCATTTTTACAATATGAACAAGAATGTTGGACGAGCTCTAGGACTCCAACGGGAGCTTAATAAGTGCTTAAATCAATATGAACAGGTTTACAAAGTTGTGGGAAGAAAAACTTAGGCAATTGTTAATTACGGATTTCACTATAAAGTGAGCGGAAATGTGGAACAGAGCTCGATGATGTGCTTGCAGATATAATGGAAGACGGATATGAGGAACGATTCCTGTTATCAGATAACATTTTTTTTTTTTTTCAATTCTTAAGAAACGTCATTTATTTTGAACAAAACAACAATTAGGTAGATATACAAATATTTTTATATTCTTATCTTTGCCTTATTTTTAAATTTATCATTTTTATATTCGACGAAAAGCGCGCACCCGTAAATTTTGGTCTTGTATCTTGCATTAAAAGTGCGTGTTTTACAGTGGAATATACGATATTCAGAAAAACGTGCATCCTATAAATTGTGAATATAAAAATGTATTCTGCGATCACACAGCTTTACAAGCAAATAATTTACATGTCATTCGCGTACAACAGAACTTCGGAAACCGGAAACTGAAGAGAGCACCAACTCATACTTACGAATAAAAATAACATTTATGACAAACCTGAGTTACAATTCTCATCTCATCTCTAATAAATAAAATGCTTATGAATTCCCATCCATCTATTAAACAAACGAACAAAAAAAAAAAAAATCTCAATGATCGATAACGTGTTCCCGAAAAGTAGATAAGGATAGGGCAGCCAGCTCAAAAGATCTTTGAAATGAATGAATTATTTTTTTTAGCTTTTTTGACACCACATTTTGAAGTTAACCACGAAGCCAAAATATCCGCGGGGATTTGAAGGATGGTCGGAAAGTCAAAGTTTTATGATTTTGCCACTGAGATTCTGGTACGCTGTGTCTATGTACACTGTTGAAATAAATTAAGAGAATTTTCATATTTGATCTACGATCTCCAGAACTACTGGACGGATTTAAAAAAATTTGGTGTGAACATAGGTTCATATAATACCAACAGAATAAACATCCAACAGTTATAATAGACACACATATTCGTGTGTAACATTCACGGGAGTCTGAAGGTCTGAAAAAGCGGTTGCAGAAGGCATAAAGAAATGGGTTAATAGGGGGTATGCTCCTCTCTTACAGCCATACAGGCCTCGCAGCGTGATGTCATACTGGAAATAAGGCAGTTTACCAGTGCCTGTGGCAATGGGTCCCACTCATTCCGCAATGCAGTTTTCAGTTCCTGGATGGGTGTCAGAGGGGGGTTGCGAGTTGCAATTGCCCTCCCCAGAGCGTTCCAGACATGTTCTATCGGGTTGAGGTCTGGAAACCTGGCTGGCGAATCCATCCGGCGAATATCCTCACTCTCGATAAAATCGTCGACCAAAAGAGTTTTATGTGGCTTCGCGTTATGGTCCTTTGAAATGAACTTGAGCTCCACTGCAACCCGTAAAAGGCGAACATAGGGCTCCAAGACCTCATCCCTATACCTCACACCAGTCACAGAGTCTATGTCTAAGACGTGGAGAGGTGTGCGGCCATCCAACACGGTGCTTGCCTAGACCATTACACTGCCATAATTGTTGATTTCGAGGACATTGGAGGGGAAGTAGCGGGTCCTTGGCTCTCTCCATATGAAAGTACGGCGAGAATCGGTGTTTAGGCTAAAACAGGACTCATCGGTGAACAGAACGGTCGCCGATTGCTCCGTACTCCAATCACTATGCTGCCTGCACCATGCTAATCGGACTCTCCTGTCCGTAGACGTGAGCGGGACGCAAACAGCCAGTCTGGCAAACAACCCTCTCTCATGCAGTCTCTTGGAAACAGTCACCCTTGTTACACGGGTTCCTGTGGCTGCATGCAGGTCCTGAGAGAGCTGAGAAGCTGTTGCCTCTCTGTTACTCCTCGTTAAAATGGACAAATGGCGATGTACTCTGGTCGTCGTGTCTCTTGAACGAATTTGCCCAGGCTTTCTCTCGATGGATCCAGAATCCTGGAACTGTTTCCATAGGTTACACATGATGCTAGACGTTAAATTAAACTCTCTGTATATCTGGATTTGCGATTGCCCTGCCTCTATCCTCCCCACAATTCGCCACCTCACTTCATCATCTAAACGTTCGTGGTTACTCATTTTTACTGCTCCGATATGAATTTAACAGATTGCTGCACGATAACACCAAGAAATTCGCCGAGGTGGGCTCGCGAACGGAATTCGTCTTACCCTCTACGCTATTATAAAGCCTGTTTTTCTACTGGATTCGCCTACACACACGTGTACGCTTACGTATTTGCCGTAAAAGATTTGCATTTTTATCTACAAGCAGTGGTTTTTTTTCTTCAGTTCAGTTCTTTAAATGCAATTCGATAAAATATGCAAATTCTCTTAATTTATTTGACCAGTGTATTGGGAGATAACTATCCTTGCTAAAAGTTATATATTTCTTCCTTGAGCGATAAAGAAGATGCTTCCTATACAAATGAATTATACTTTTTATGATTTGCTTCATTCCCCTGATTTTAGAGTTTGAATTTTCTGATTAAATATTTTAATATATATAATTGATATACAATTAAATATACTTCATGCAGATTTGCTATAACGTTTAGTAAACTACTTTTCCTATTGATGCAAATATTAAATTAAAAGTAAAACAGATCAAAATTTCATTAACAGTTCATTTACAACACACTTAATTGAATATTATGTACATTAGCTGCACATCTACACATCCAACTTATAAGTTATTTAGCTAACTAAAAGGGAAAAATTAAATAAATTAAAAATATTTTTTATCTTACTGAAAGATTTTGTTTCGCAAGCAACATGCAGGGGTGTTCGGCCGTCTTCATCAAGGGTGGTTACGTCCGCTCCCTTCTCTACAAGCAACTTGATCAACTCGTAATCTGATCTCATGGCCGCCAGATGAAGTAGAACGTTTCCTAGGCCATCCATAAAATTTATTCTCCAAAGTCGGGGGAGATAATCTGAAAATAAAAAATTTCTAAAATGATGCCTTCCAGAAAGTACTTAAATACGAATTCGCGTATCGTTTATTAAAAAAAAGGG
>KK115295.1:37475-76032 GCA_000611955.2 Stegodyphus mimosarum | reverse complement strand
GAAAGAGATTTTTTGTAAAGTACAATGTATAACAATTGCGAAATTTCTGGATGGCTCCTTTACATAAATATTACATTAGAAAGGATAACTTTATATTTCTTAATTAAAAGTTATTTCTATAAATCTGGAATAAATGGAATGTTATAAAAAGGAAAGTTGTTGTAAATCTCTTAATGTCAGAGGTTCATTATCTACAGAAATAATGAATTATGATATTCCATTCTAATGTGTGTTAGAAGAAATCCGGATAGATTTCTTTACTCTTCAAACGAAATTTTTTCCACGTCAGTGAGAAATGTTTTAATAAATATTGTAATGTGTTGGTCTATAAAAATGCATTAATTGCTATCAGAAAGCATAAAATATTGTCATAGAATAAATGTTATTATATATATAAATGCCAAGAAGGATCAAAAAAGGACAAAACACTTTTTTTCATATTTCGAAATTTAGGCTTCAAGGAAATAAAACTTAAGAATACAGTTCTGAAAATTCAATTAATGTTTACTAAAAGGACACCAAATAAATTTAATTAATGAAGCGAGTAATGAAATCATCTGAGCAATTAATTGCATTTTTTAGTGACATTGCACAAAATTATTTCAGCAACTTTTCAGCCTTTTTCAACTTCTCCAAAATACCTTTACATGAAATATGTCATTCCAAATTTTAACACTGATCAAAAGTGATCGATGATTTCTCTGTAAAATGATACGAGTGATGCCTTCAAACTACCAAAAGGTGATAAGGAATGATTAAGTCTTCTGAAATACCAAAAATAAACCCCTTTTTTTCCTCTATTGAACGTTTCAATCGGACATCAAGGGGGGGGGAGCGTCCATCATCTTGGCAGCATTTTGAGATATTGAATCTCTATTATTAACTCACTGCAAAAATATATACATATTATTTTAATTATAATGGTTCTTTTATAACCATTAAGGACCTTAAAATTATATGTGGAAATGAAGTAAAATTACCTGGTAAACTAATATTCGCTAGGCAGAATAGATCCCTTGTTGATAGTTCATTATGACCTTCGGCCACCAGAGGGAAGATATAACTGTCATGGGAACCTTCTCTTAAAATCCGTTTAATAGATTCAGTATCCCATCCGTGGAAACATTGCCCCGCAGCACAGACGAGATTTTTTATGTCCTGCAAAGAAATGTAGTTGAAAAAATGCTTCCATTATTAATATTTACAGAAAAATAATTTTTCTTTTGGGATAAAATAGCCTACTAAATTTCTCGAATTTCGTAAAAAAGGAGTGTAAAACATAATATATCATTGACAATCAGTTACTGTATAGAATTTACTGCTTCGTGGTTATTCTTCACAACAAATATAACTTTTTTCTACACAATTGAAAGTAAATCACTTATAATAATATACTTAATTAGCCATTTGTCTTTTACTATTAATTTACTATTGTCTATTTTTAGTATTATGTATTTTACTATTGTCTGAAGTCCTAGAACAATGAAATCTTTTTCTGTGGTATTCTATTCTTAATTGGAATAAAATATTATTTCAAGTAATTCTTGCTGACATTTACCACGTGTAGAATGTCGAACTCTATTTTATTTTTCTTCTTATATTAAGTTTACTTGCGATGTATCAGTCCCCCGGCTCTTTGCTACTAATTTCCATATTTATAGACATGAAGAATGCACAAGATTGGATTTTTCGTGGCAGGCTCAAAACAGGGGTCGGCAACCATGTACCTGTGGTTTGCCAAAGCAATCCACCAATAAGATTCAGGATGCAGCATAGTAGGAAATATTTGAAACCATTCTATTTCTACGGGAATGGATGAAAAGTAAGGGAATAGAAAACAAGAATACAGATTTAGAGCCTCATCATATTGTTACGAAATTTCTATTTAGATAGGTAATTTTAACAGAAATATAATAAAAATTATTATATTTTTCTGTGTAATGCAGCGCAAGACAAAATTTAAGAGAACGCTATGCCGCAAAACTAAGAATACATGGGCACGTTCATTTAACATTGAGTAAATGGGTATCTCGGCAATTCGTTTTGAAATTGAATAAATGTGATTGACCACTATGTTAGCTGTAAGCGTAATTCCACCCTTTTTTTGCTTTCTAGTAATTTCGAGAAGCAGATAGTACTAGAAAAATCTCGCGGCCGGTTTAAACCTATTTAAGGCTGAAGCGAGAGCAGTTGCTCTCAGTTGCTTAGTTATTGTTGTTCCGAGTTGTTTAGTTCCGTGTGAACTTAGATATCGAAATTAGCTTTTACATTAGATACACTTTGTATTACTTGTGTTTTACGTTCCTAGTAGTTTGTAGCGTAATTAATGACTATACTGTGTGATACTGTGAACACTTGTAGGAGTGCAACCCGAATATGGGTATCTGTAAGCCCAAATTTGGAATTTTATTATCTACTTCATATTTTGCAATACTTTTAGCGAATTTTTGATTAACAAACTCAACTATTTCAAAGCGAGCAATGGCAACACTGTACGGATAAAAAAAGCACTTAATCTCCAGCGCGCGAAACTGTGTATCGGAAATTCTGTAGGTATTGTCATTTAAAAAATTATTTTACTATATTGCTGTTGATCAGAATTTTATGGTTTAAGTGCGAAGAACATGATATTTTATAAATAAAGGTAACCCACAAAACGTTAAAAAAACGCATCTTCAGGCGTAATGTAAAATCTTATAGCTTTCAGATTTTTTTGGACTATTATTAAATAGAAAGACTAATAATTTTGTTTTGGCATTTTGTGTTGATGCACTATAAACGTTACTTCACTTTCCAAATTGTTACCACCAAATATGATGGCCCTGTGTTATATTTAAAGAAATTAAATAATGAAGAATCTGCAGAAATGCATGTATGTCCCCCGCACTGTGATAAAACAACGCTACCTAGAGCCATCGAATTTTGAATAACGTAATCATCCTGCTAATATGGGCATCTGTAAGCCCAAATTTGAAATTTGTAATTTATTTTATTATCGATTTCATATTTTGTAAAACTTTAACGAATTTTTTATGAACAAACTCAAGGATTTCAAAGCGAACAATGGCAATGCTGTACAGAAAAAATATTTTTATCGCCGCGCTCGAGATTGTGTATCGGAAATTCTAAAGATATGCTCATTTTAAAATTATTTTGCGATACTGCTCCTAAACTGAATTTTATGGTTTAAGTGCGAAGAACTTGATATTTAAAAAATTATGTTTTAACCTGGTTAATGTGCCATCATTTTTCGAAGCAACTAACTCATTCTACAAGGGGTAGGGCCTAGACCCAGGCACCTTGGTGTCAAAAACACCGTTCCACGGGGACTATTCACAGCGGCGTCCCACAGGAGTCTCTTCTCGCCCCGCTACTTTTTAATCTTTACACGAACGTTATTCCACACACGCACAACACAACACTCGCCATATACGCAGATGACACAGCAATCCTTGCACAAAATGCATCTGTTAGCTCAGTCAAACAAGCATTACAGTCCCACATACGTGCACTGGAGTCCTGGCTTCGCATGTGGAAAATAAAAGTCAATGTTGACAAATCTGAAGCAGTACTGTTTACTAAGAAAGTCAACATCAATGAGGAGCATAGAGTAATCATGTACGGAACCCCCATTCCCTGAACCAAGCAAGCCCGATATTTAGGAATTACGTTGGACTATCACCTCACATGGCGGCCCCACATTATCTCTAAGTTTCGAGCGCGTAAAGCTACACTTTCCCCCTTAATTGCTCGAAACAGCGGTTTATCGCTAGCAAACAAGTTACTTCTCTATAAAGCCATGCTGCCTACCATCATCACCTATGCTAGCCCAGTCTGGGGCTTTGTCTGTGACTCTGTAATGAAACGGCTACAGGTCCACCAAAACACGTTTTTAAGACAAATCACACTCAAAAACTTCATATAAAGCACCTCACGAAGCAGTTCATCCGCAGAAGACCTCGTACACAAAACAGGACTATTCCTAGGTTGTCCTATAATTATAATGTTCATACATTTCGGCAACGCCCACTTGTAGTATTGCGATAATTGTCCTCATGACCATCAAACAGTCTTACTCCTTCCAGCAAAATCTGGAAGGAAAACAACTTTAGTATGACATAATAACAGAATAATTCTAAGTGGTACAAATCCTTATTTTATATATATTGTATTCTGGGGGAAAATATATATATATGAAACTCCTGATGACTGTTTTTCTAATCGTACTACTGTGTTCCTATATGTAAACTTGTCAGCAACACTGTCCTCTGCTGGCCTTCCATGTTATATGCACTCTATTATTTTTCCTGTATGCATCGCATACAGTCGATTGTATTTGCTTTTGTATATTTTGTATTATCTGTAACATGTATCTCGTTTTTCTTTTTCTTGTACGTGGACCTGTATGCCAATTTTATAACTTATTGTATGTACTTGCAAAATAACAATATTATAGTCTTTTAATCGCACTTATGAAACTAAAATCCTGTTAGTCTATCATGTAAATACCAGCAACTGTTTTTCTCTCCCTAACCCCTGATTGGCCTGCTTATGAGCCGTTCTGTTTCTCAAGCCACTCCCTCCCTCTCCGACCTGCCATGATTTTTCACTTGTCTTTCAGGCCTCCTTGGATCTTCCGATAGCCAACCAGCGCGCAGCCGCAGACGGTAGTATGGAAGCAGCTTCGACCGACGGTCTCAATCACCTTTCTATCTTCAATACAGACGCCACGGCTCACCTATACTCTACAACCGTTCTTCAATTATGCCATACCTCACCCTCTCTGTCAAGCTTGTCCTATTTCTTGCTTCTATACCTTTTACTATGTTAAGTCTATATTTCTCCTTCCAAAATCGCCATCACCCGTTATTCCGAGATAGCGCATCTGCGCGGGAGCCCTTTTACGCGAAATGCGTTCGCCTGTGTCGTCGAACAGTGCGAAGAGTGTTAGCTCCCATGTTAGCTAAGAGAGAGAGAAAGGGAAAAGGAATGGAATATTTTATTTCTTTATGGCAGATGCTTTGCTTTAGGTGTCATGTGACTTTGAGGGTAAATCTTCGGGCTGATCACGCGACTTTGTTAGTAGACGTTTTAAATACGCGCTTATACCCGTTTATGCCTACAAACGATATTTATATAACTTCTAAATAAAATTTTAAATTAAATTCTTCGATTCAGTATCACGTGATTTCATTTATTCATATTAATGCCATTTATACAATTTTACACTCGTAACTCGAATAAAATAATTTTATTTTCATGCTAAGTAATTCAATATATAAGCTCTGTTTCCTACTTATCGCTCTATTTACAGATCGTAAATTTTTAATTATAGTACAAAATTTTTTAATTGTCTATCTTAATATTTAAATATATGGGAATCATTTATCTACTTATGACAAATATGAATTATTTTTAAATAAATTGATTGTACTTCTAATGAGAATACATTTTTTAAAAAATTTATAGAGGTCACTTGTTAACTGAAACAAATGCCATTTTTGTAATTATTTCCGTGTACAAATAGTGCAAGGGTTATTCACTCGAGGGTTACTTTCTGTAGAAGAGGATAGCCCGTTAGCCTAGACTTGACTCTGGGACAAATTGCCAGTGTGCTGCAGTTTTACCGCCAGCGGTTGACAGACGTTTTGTTTCAACAAAAGAGTTTTTTATTCCGCATAATTGAGTTTGTAGTGAAATACCGTAATTGACTAATGCGATAAAATGCTTATCACACTTTAAATGCTGGTAAGTTTGTATAAATTTATAAAAAACACTTATTTTGTTATTTCTCAACATCAAGTATATTTCGCAGATTTCTTTAAATACAGGATTTTGTGGACTCAAAGTTCGGTATATCAGTAAAAAATCTAAACCATTATCCAAACATGACAAAAAATTTATTTTTTCACAAAAACGAATAAAATTTAATTTAATTTAAAGCTTTTAATCTTTAAATAAGTTTTATATTTATAGATTTTTCGGATGCGTTAATCAAGTTCGTTTTTAATGGCAATGAATATAATAAAAACTCAGACTTCAAATAATTTAAAACATTGAATTTTCAGTACCGTGGTTTTTAACAAATACATAACAGCACTCATGGAATATAATTGGTCAAAGTAGTGGTATATACCATGGAAGGTATTAAAAAAGAGAAGCAGGAATATCAATAATGCTGGAGATATATAATCATAATCAAAAACACTAAGGTAAAGAAGCCTGTAGATTTGCTTAATCACATCACTAGCCAAATCTTTTACAATTTATTCTACTTGTACTATTTGCTTTCTCAACGGAAAGACCATATACTTTGCCTTACGTTATTTTCGCCAACAGAGCTTTTCCGGCCATAGTGGGAGGAACAGAGAATATTTGGAAAGCGCCATTTCCCTCTTAGGTCAAAAATTTCCTTCCGACGATCTGGTGATTTTTCGCGACTTTACGGAAAATTACGCTAAGTGCCGTTTATCTGAGACGCCGTGAAATACATAAGAAATTATGAAATCAGATTCCATTAAAGAAACAAAAAATTTACTGGTATTAAATTATATGCAAAAGATGCAACTAATATCTAGCCTCGAAATTTCCGCTTAATTGAAAGATATCAATTTAAAATAATTGACGTAATTAAAGAACAGACCGCGTTTTTGTACTTTAATTATAGGGCATTAGATATTGTGGGGTTTATTGAAGCTACAGCTTAAAGCACCCCTGAAATATATTTAATTCTGCATTGATCTTAATCATTAAATCAGGAAATTTAATAATTAATTTTAATAATTCATGTAGGTTATTAGGAAAAGTGTACCCAAAAGTATACTTTACCTGCACCAAAATGTGCTTTTTCTTTTTCAGACTTATTTTTTTCACTAGGTGCTAATGGAGTGTAATAGAAACTGCGGAATAAATTTTAATAAACTAAATAATTATACATGACGACAAAAATATCGGACGAAATTTCGTTTCACTCAAACCAGACTTTTATCACTTTTAGTCACACTTTAGGGCAAAAATTCGTTTTGCACATTTTTTTTTTTTTTTTTTGCCATGAGATACCGAATATTAACTATAATAATTTAACAACACAAAGAAATTTAAAATATTCTGTCTGTGAAGAATTGGCAAAAGAAGCCTTTCTAAACTTTAAAAAACTACACGTGCAGAATTTACATGTATAAATATTAAAACTTTTCATGAATATTTGTTAACAAGCTTTTATTTCGTAGCAGCATGAAGAAGAGAAAAATAAGCTATGTATTGTAACTTAACACTGGTAACAATAATAAACATTACCCGAGTACACGCCTACATGCTTCGGACCACGAAGTATGTCTCTATCCATATACGTCAAGACAAAATTATTTCTGTCTTAGCCCTATTTCACATACGTTTTAAGAAGCCGGCTCACAAATTTTAAGGAAAAAATCCTATTTGTTTGAGAAAGTTTTTGCAAGTCTGGTACACAAGTGATCCAGTAAAATATATTCAGAAAGACAGAATGAATAGTTGCCATTTTTCCTTATTGCATATTTGCCCATGTTTTAAGGTGGAGATAAATACCGTTGAAATGCTATCTGAATTTATTATAAGGTTTCAAACGCCTACCATGTATTTTTGCATATTTGCACATGTTTTAAGGTGGCGATGAATAGCGTTGCAATAATATCCGAATTTATTAGAAGATTTGAACAGCCTCCCATATATTTTAACTCTTTCACATTGAAATCACCCTAATTTGAACATCGGTAGGCCTCCGAAGCACCTCAATTATTTTCTAACTAGTGATTTCCCCATCACGTTACCGTATTGCTCTTTACTTTGGGGAGTTGGTAAATGACATGTCAATCACTCTTTTGAAACCAGTAAAAGTAGTTCTAAATGTCAACGTTTAGCTATTGATGTCAGATGTTGCAATCTTGTCGCAAGGGAAATTAAAGGTGTGCCAGCCATAAATACCGCTGAAATGATATCCGAATTTATTATGAGGTTTCAAAGACCTCCCATACATTTTTTCATATTTGCACATGTTTTAAGGTTGCGATAAATAGCATGCAAATAATATCCGAATTATTAGAAGGTTTGAAAAACCTCCCATATATTTTAACTCTTTCACATTGAAGTCGCCCTAATTTGGACATCGGGAGACCTCTGGAGCCCCGGAGTTATTTTCTGACTAATGCTTTCCCCATCACGCTATCGCCTTGCTCTTTTCTTTGGGGATTTGTTAAATAACATGTCAATCATTCTTTTTACAGGACTAAACAAAGTTCTATTATTTTATCCACCTTCCTGTTTCTTTGTTGAAGGTCAAAGTTTAGCTATTGATGACAGAAGTTGCAATCTTGTCCTAAGGGAAAAGTGCCCACAGTGGTAAAAGGGTTTCCCTTTACTTAAGTTTTTCTTATCACTGTAACATTGTACTTCTCATGGGGTAAGAAAATGCATTCTAAGCAAATACATACGTATAGGGGCATTTCAGATATTTGTGTGAAATAGATTTTGGCCTCCACGGATAAGAGAGAATTAAACCTAATTTTCTCCCATCAAAAATTTTAAAAAGTTATACTTCTATGTGAAATTTATGACATTCGTTCCAAAATTTCCACTAGTAAGACGTCATATGAAGATCATTTATCTTAATGATAGCGAAATAATATAACTGATTTATTAACTGAAAGTTGAGAATTCGAAACGACAAGAGCAGTTCAGAAGTATTTTCGATGTGTTTTTCTTACCCAATGAAAATATTAAAAGTCTATTACAGACTAAGTGAAAATACATCTCGTCTAAACATATAGACAGTTTTCGAAACAAGCCGAAAATTAAAGGTGCACGAATGGGTAATGCAAAAATACCTGTCGCAATTACATACTATATGTAGTTTTCAGGAATTATATTAGTAGTATTATCAGTAACACATAAATTACTCATCAAAATAAATCAGCAATTGGCAGCAATAATGTCTTTGAAGCCACGTGGTATGTATGATATATTTCAGAAGACGTGGTTATTTCATGCATACGTTTCAATGCAAAGCATATTCCACCTGTTTTTAACACCTCAAAAATTCCGTTATTGCTTTCATGAATGTGGTTTGCAAATTAAAATATTTTCCTGCTAGAAAATAATATTTTTAAGAACTTCGTGTGCAAGTGAATGGAATGAAAATGAAAGTTATTAAAATATTTCATGATTCTATAAGGACGCGAACTACCAAAGGGAATTAGTTTAGGATAAAATAAAGCCGTAACAAGTTTTCTACAGTTTCTATTTATATTGTTTTCAGGAACTCGTTTTAAATAATGATTTTAAATTCTGTAGCTTGTTTTTTAGACGGTAATTTCTTAAGATAGAAAAATAATCACAAACAGTTAGTTAAAAATTATTGTTATCAATTAGTTTAAATTTGGTTTTAAAATTTTGAAGAAAATCAAAAAATATATACTTTTAAAAATTCCCAATTTTGCTTTTCTTTAATTTATTATTTTTATAGTTCTGAATTATGAATTATTTCTTTTTATTTGTATCTTTAAAAAAATTTCAAAATACTAGACTACTGAACGTGAAATTTTTAGATTTAAATTTACCCTTTAAATTGAAGAGAAAGAAATGGAATATTCTAGAAACTTTTCAAGGATTATACGTATCTCATTTTGTTCATTGCATAGATTTTAACACAAATTAAAATATCTTGGAATTCAAATGCAGAGAAGAATACGAAAACATTGCATGATTGAAACTGGAAGCCAGTTTCCACGTGGCATGCATTTAGGACAAAATAAAGCCTCAACGAATTTTCGGCAGCTTTGAATTATTGTTTTTAAGAACTCATTTTAAATACATTGTTTTAAATTTTACAGCTTGATTTGCTAGACGATAATCTCTTGAAGCAGAACACTAATCGCAAGCATTGAGTAAAAGATTATTGTTGGCAATTAGTTTTAATTTCGTTTGAAAATTTTGAAGGAAATAAAAATATATACTTTTAAAAATTCTCAATTTTGCTTTTTTCTTTAATTTATTATTTTTATATTTTGAAGCAATTAATTATTTCTTAGTACCTGTCGCTTAAAAACCTTTCAAACTTTTTTGGGGTCTAACTGAAATTTTTAGGTGGAAATTCAACTTTTAAGCTCAGGAGAATACTTTGCAATATTCTAGAAATATTACTAGGCTTATACGTATTGTATTTCTTACTAAAAATCCTTACAATTTTAACCTTGCATTTTACTACAAATTAAGCAAATTTTATTCCATTTCACTTTTCGGACGAAATTTTAAAAACATAAAAACTAGATATTTGTAAAAAATAGCGTAGTTGCAAAAAGGTTTCAAAGAAAGCTCCCAATTTCTTTATCACATTGATTAAAAATTTTTAATTTAATTTCATACAAGATACATTAATTTTACACTGAAAATCTTTTTTATATTCGAAGCTGGGGCTTACTGCCACTCACAGACCGATAATACAATGCGCTATTTGGGCACCAATCTGACACCTATTTTAATCATTAGACGCATTCATTTTAAAGTTTAACAGATAAAATTGGATGGGCGAAAAAAATTTCGAATATTTAATTCATCGAATAAATCTAGTATATTTCATGCGAAACTGTAAACGAACGCTACAGTTCGTATTATAAAATTCACTTGCTTAGAAAAGACATGAGTATTAAGTAATAAAGTCATTTTTAAACATAAGCAAAACTCCTATTTGGAAATTCGATGCAGGACTAAATTTATACACATATATATATTTTTTACTCATAAAATGTAATAAGTAAAACATACCATGCTGAACCTTTTCTAGGGAACACTCTCGAGAGCTTGAAAGCACCAGATCTGTTACAGTCACGCTGTAAACTAGAGACGCAAAATAAATGCACTTGATCCAGACGCAAGAATGATTTCCGAGCAAACCCCAACAGTGAACTGAGACACCTACAGTAAAGAACTTTTAGGAGATAAAAATGAAAGCTTCTGTAGTTACAATGCAAACCTGTTTGACCCCCGCGCCGCTATGCGGTGAAGTCACAGCTGCGCAGTGAAACAGCAACTCGAGGTGGAATTTTAACACAAGCCACCACCCCAAGCTCTTATTGGACACTACTTGTGATGTCATAGAGTGACTTCCCCGCGGCATTTTTGCGCGCGAAAAGCTTGCTTTAATTGCAAATACTCTGTTACATTCCACAAATTCACATTTATACAAGACATCACCAAGACCAAAAAAGTATAAGTTCACCTAACTTACACGAAACCGATAATAAAATTTCTTCAACCTGATGTCATAAACGGCAACCAATAAGAACAGGGGTGGTGGCTGGGGCCAGGCGCTTGTAATTTTAACGAAGCATTCCGAGGAGATAGTCAAACATCATACATTCACACATTTCCACAAAGTTTGTGCACAAAATGATATTAGCTGATACACATTTTGTGAAATTATCTTGCTTGAAAAGCCGGACTGAAATTTTTGAATGAAAATTAAAGATTGAAATTTGGAAATAATAGAAATCCTTTCCAATTTTTTCTTTTTATTTAAACAGCAAGCTCTATATAATAGAAAGTTTAAATGAAATTCATTTCTTAACATTTATTTGGATGCAAAGTGTTTGTTAAAAAGTCTGTGTAGACTGTGGCATTAATCTTTAAATTCTCTAGTTGTTTCACAAAAAGTCTCCTATAGTTTAGATTTGGGAACAAAAAAAAACAATTTTCTATTAATTACTCTTCTACCCCAGCCCATCTTTCTGTAAATCTACTTAATTGTTTCTCATTTTACGTAATATCCAGATTTAAATTAACATCAGAATTACTATCAAAGAAATTTAACTACTGTAATATGAACAAATGAGCATTTTTAATATTTACGTAATCAGCAATTAATTATATGAATGCTTTTCAGTTCTTTTCTTATTAAGCATAATACTAAATATTAAAACAGCGCAAACACGACATGTTTTAGATAATAAGAATAGATATTCACATTTGTGCAGTTTGTATATAAACACAATGGTTCTGGATATCTTCAAAAATAGCAAGCTTTAATCTTCTTTAATCGTAATTTTGTACACATTTATTTTCAATGCCCTTTTTCAAATCGAACAGCCAAAATCATTGCATTTAAATTAACAGATACAAAAGTATATTTAAAATTTTTCTTAAAGAATTGCGCATAAATTATTAAAATGCCTGATTTTATTCTTTTGATTTTATAGCATATTCAGTACTTAAACGTATAATGAGAAAACTTTTTACATTTTTTAAAATTCCGATTATTATAGCAAAGAGCCAGAATCATTACCTTTAAATTATCAGATAAAAATGGGCGATAAAATGCTTATCATGGGAATCAAATAAATAAGCCATTACCAAAGCCTGATAAGAAGTCTTCTAAATAATTCATTCAATTAAATACATACTGTTATACATCAAAGAAATGAAGATTATTTCAAAGAAGTTACAAATTAAATTTTGAAAATAAATAATACATAACTGCTTACATTTTACCTTTATTACACAAGTCGTAAAAATACTGTATGGATGGGTTTTTCATAATTTTAAATTTGCAAAAAATCTACTTAGAAATATTTAATCTGGAATGATTTAATCAGTGACACCCTACAGTTCCGTTATGAAAGACATGCAGCTTAATTTCAGAAAGTCCCCCACGAAGGCCTGTTTACCTTTAGGCAAATAGCCTTCGTGTGCTTTTAATTAAATAAACCAAACCAAGCTAACAACTTAAAAAAGAAAAAATCAAATAGTATACACTAAATAATGAATTTTAAGCATATCCCTATTTAAAATTTTGCGTTTGAATAGAAAGAAAACGAACCAAATATAAAAACTGAATAACTGAAAAATGTTGGTATTTATGTGCCCTCCCGTCAATCGGAGACAGTCGAGAAGGGTGAGATTTAGCTCCACTTATGAGTAGGCTTGACGTAACAACACACTCATAACATCTGCAATTTCATTTTATGTAAACCTGTCTGATTCTCAATGGGACATGTTTCGTTTTCATCAAGAAAAGAATTTAAATTTATTACTGCTGTTAAATTTGTTTCACGCATTTTGGGGAAAAAAATGTTAAAAAAAACCTGAAAGCTTTCAGGGTTAATATTACGCCAAAAGGGCCTTTTTTTTCTCATTTTCACACACATACATGTTTCGAAACCATTTGGTATAATGTACCTTTAATTTAAAATTATTTTAAAACCGCATAACTTCAGCACTTCCGATCGACAGTCTCGCGCGCTAGAGATAAAAATGCTTTATTCCCTACAGTGTTGACAGAACTGGCTTTGAATTTGTTGAGTTTCAGTTAAAAATTAAATGAAGTTTTACAGAGTATGAAATAAACAGTAAAACAAATTCCAAATTCAAGCCTCCAGGTGCCTAAATTCGGGAGGAGGACTATGTTATTGAAAACCTGATGACTCTAGGTACCGCTATTTTTTACAATGAGAGAAACATACGTACATTCATGCAGATTCTTCGTTACTTAGTTTCTTTAAATTTAATAAAAAGGGAATAATATTTGGTGGCAACAATTTGTGCATCGCAATTAAATGATTCAACGCAAAATGCCGTTTCAAAACTAAGAGATCTTCTGGGATAACGCTCGTTTAGGCTTAACAAAAAAAAAAAAACAAAACAAAACAGGAATAGAAAAGAATTGAAATTTGAGACTTATACGTTTTAGAAGTGCAAGCAGTGGATTTTCTTCAGCAAAAAAGTCTATATTAATGGACAAAATAGGGACAGCTGAACATAGCCGAAAAAAAAAATAGGATATTTCCTATTGAATGGGACAAAAAGAATAGCGTAATTTAAAATCTGAAACCTTTCAGATCTTTTTCCCGTTACTTTTTTTTTAAGTTTGTTTTGTTGCAATATGATTTGTATTTTGGGTATTATTAAGTTTATTATATTCTTATATTGGTGCTTCATTTGTGTTCTGACAGATACAGGTACCGTTATAAGTATTGTTAAGAGATGGTCGTCACAGTGTTTGTATATTAGTATTTCTTTACTACATTGTATCCTAGGATTTATCCTTTCTTCTACATAAAACCTCTATGCGAATGCATGTCATAATGAGCTTCAGGCTGTTGCTGTTCGTGGTAAGCGAGTTTTAAGGAGATGGCAAGTGTGCTAAATTTGTTAAATTTTCAATATGCAAGTCCCTTATTCTTTTTGCTTGCCTGTTTATTTAATATTTTTACTTGTAATAATGTTTCTCTTCCTGAAAATCAGGGTTTAGTCTAGTTTTGTTTAAATTTGGGTTAGTGCAATGTAGGTAACTTAAAATTTAAGCAGATGCTAGAAAGTAACATCTTTTGGAAATTCATTTCTAGTTAGGTATAAAATTGTTGAACAAGCTGATGTGATTAAATAACATTGTTTATTTTCCCAATTCAAGAACTGAAATACTGTGTTATACATATACATGAAATGAGATACAGTATTATGTGTTATAATCAAATCAATAATATATATATATATATATATATAATCAAAATCATGATTCGCAACCATCAAATGATATGTGTATATATATATATATATGTACATATATCATTCGATGGTTTTGAATCATGACTTTGATTATTATCTATCCAAATTTTATTTTCAAAATTATATAAAGGAAGTTTAAAATTTTGTAAGGAGAATTTTTGCAAATATTTTACAATATGTTTATAGGTACTGACGTTCTTAGAGAAGGACAGGGCCTTGTAGGCTTCTAGATAGTTATAAAATTTTATTAAGTTCATTCGCATTGAATTTTATTTAAAATTAATGTACACGCTTCCCCCCATTTAGTTCTGTACACTTCATCACTGCTAATTGTGTACTTCTGCTGGTTTATGCTTATAATTACTAGTTTTTATGCAAATTTAACTTAGAGTTCTTTTTTTGTGTATTCTTTTTATAGGGGATTGTGTATATGGAGAGCCGTTCTATGTACGATTCTATGTATGGATACTGCGCTACGGTATAATTATATTGGTTTGGCTTATGGGATTTTGTCCACTGTTGTGTGCAATCTCATTTTGCCAATGGGTCCTTTATTAAACTGAAGATTTTTGAGTACTGGTGTAGTGGCTTTTAAAGAGATTTGGCCTATGGGTATCCGTAGAGGTCTATGAGGTTTTGTCTACTGGTTTTTAGAAAGATTTGGCCTACAGCACATTTGCCCATGTTTTAAAGCCGCGATAAAAAGCGTTGAAATAATATCCGAGTTCTGTATCAGGTTTTGAAAACCTCCCATATATTTTTGCATATTTGCACATGTTTGAAGGTGCGATAAATACTGTGGAAATAATATCCGAATTTATTAGACGGTTTGAAAAACCACCCATACATTTTAACTCTTTCACATCGAAGTCGCGCAAATTCAGATATCGGTAGATCTCCCAAACCCGGAATTATTTCCTAACTAGTGCTTTGTTGTTTGCTTCCGGAAGTTGTTGAATGACATGTCAGTCATTCTTTTGAAGCCACTAAAAGTAGTTGTATTATATTAACCACCTTCTTGTTTCTTTGTTTAATGCAAAGTTTAGCTATTGATACCCGAAGTTGCGATCTTGCCCCAAGGGGAAGCTGCTCACAGTGGTGAAAGCCTCCAGTTTACTTAAATAAGTTATTGTTGGCACTGTAGCATTCTACTTGTCATAGGGTAAGGAAATCCATTCTAACAAAATACATACATACATATACCGGCATTTCAGATGTTTGAGTCAAATAGATTTTGGCCTCCACCCATAAGAAAAAGTTAAAACTAATTTTTTCCTATCAAAAATTTTTAAAAAGTTACGTTTGTATTCTTCATGTGAAATTTACGACAATCGTTCCAAAATTTCCACTAGTGGGACAGCATATGAAGACCGTTTATCTTAATGATCGCAAAATAATATAACTCATTTATTAAGCGAAAGGGGAGAATTCAAAACCGCAAGAATAGTTAAGAAGTATTTTAAATATGTTCCTCTTACCCAATGAAAATATTAAAAGTCTATTAGAGACTAAGTGAAAATACATCTCTTTTAAACGTATACGGAGTTTTGGAAACAAGAGGAAAATTAAAGGTGCGCAAGTGCGTAATGCAAAAATATCAGTTGTAGTTATAATAGTATATGTTGCTTTCATCACTTATATTAGTAGTATTATCAGTAACACATAAATTACTTATCAAAATATATCTACAATTGGCAGCAATAATGTCTTTGAAACCACGTGGTATGTATGATATATTTCAGAACGGGGGTTATTTCATGCCTACATTTCAATGCACAAGCATATTCCACCTGTTTTTAAGACCTCAAAAATTCGATTATTGCTTTCATCAATGCGGTTTCGTGTTCTTGCAAATTAAAATATTTTTCTACTAGACGGAAATATTTTTGCAAACTTCGTGCGCAGGTGTTGCAGTGAATGGAATGCAAATGCACATAAAAATGATTCAAATATTCCATGATTATATATCGCCACGAACTTCCGCGCGGGATTAGCTTAGGATAAATAAAGCCATTGCAAATTTTTTATAGTTTCTAGTCATTGTTTTCAGGAACTCGTTTTAAATAATGATTTTAAATTGTATAGCTTGATTTGCTAGACGATAATTTCTTAAGTTAGATAAATAATCGCAAACAGTTAGCTAAAAATTATTGTTGGCAATTAGTTTAAATTTGGTTTTAAAATTTTGAAGAAAATCAAAAAATATATATACTTTTAAAAACTGCCAGTTTTGCTTTTCTTTAATTTATGATTTTTATATTTTTAAATTGTAAATTATTTCTTTTTATTTGTAACTTAAAAAAAATTCAAAATATTAGACTACTGAAAATGAATTTTTAGGTTTAATTTCAACTTTTAAATTGAAGAGTAAGAAATGGAATATTCTAGAAATTTTTCAAGGATTATACAGATCTTATTTTCTGAATAACAAACTTCACCGTTTTAACCGAAATTAAAATAGCTTACAATTTACTACAAACCACGAAACTTTGTTCCATTTTATTTTCGGCCGATATTTTAAAAAAGTAAAAAATTAGATAAATGTAAAAAATCGCGTAATTAAAAAAATAAATATAAAAATAGAATAAAAAAATTAAAGCAAACCTGAAAAGTTTTAGATTTTAAGTTACGTCTAAAGCGGCGTTTTGTTTAACATTTTGTGTGTTACCTTTATTTATTAAATATCATGGTCTTCGCACTTAAACCATAAAATTCAGTTAAAGAACAATATCGCAAAATAATTTTAAAATGAGCATATCTTTAGAATTTCCGATTTTCTCACGTGCTGGAGATAAAAATGTTCTATTTTTCTATATAATGTTGCCATTGCTCGCTTTGAAGTTCTTGAGTTTGTTAAAGAAAAATCCGTTAAAGTTTTACAAAATATGAAATCGATAATAAAACAAATTCCAAATTTCAAATTTGGGCTTCCAGATGCCCATATTTGCAGCAGGATTACGTGATTGAAAATTCGATGGCACTAGGTACCGTCGTTTTATCACAGTGCGAGAAACATACATACATTTATGCACATTCTTCATTGCTTAATTTCTTTAAATGTAATACAGGGCTGCAATATTTGGTGGCAACAGTTTGAAAAGTGAACCGATATTTAATGTTTCCGACGCATAATCGCGAAAGGAAAAGAAGAGTCCTTCAGGGACAATACCCCTTTGGACTAAAAATAAAAATAAGAGGAAATAAAGATAAATACAAAAATAATAAAAAATAAAATGAAGTAAAAAAGCCTTTGAAAAAGCTCTGATTCTTTTTTTAGACTACTTAAATACTTTTATAAATATTTTTATATAATACTTTATACTTAAATACTTTTATATAATACTTTTTACTTAAATAGTTTTATATAATACTTAAATAAATACTCTTATGTAATTTAATTTTATACAAGTGAGTTCGTTTTACCCTGAGACACTTTTATAAGTTCGAAGCTCTGGCTTTCTGGCACTCAGATACTCATAATGCAATACGCCAATCTAAAACCTATTTTAATTATTACAAGAGTTTTATAGAAGAAATCCGAAAATTTTCAGTTATTTAATTCATCGTATAAAACTAGTATATTTCATAGCAAACTACAAATGAAATCTTCATTTTCTGTTATAAAGTTCGCTTGATAAGAACAGACATGAGTGTTAAATAATAAAGACATTATTGAACAAAAGCAAGACTGATATCTGAAAACTCCGAGCAACAATTATTTCTCTAGCGTTCTTAGATGCCTTCGTGGTGTAATGCTCGGCACGTAATCGACGGGTCCGAAGTTCGAGTTCCGGCGAGGGCATTGCACATTTTTCATGTCTCCTGCTTGGAAATAACCTAATGTCTCTATACAATAAATTTCTATACATGTATTTATTAGTAATAAAATGTAATATGTATGCTGAACCGTTTCTAGGAAATTTCTTTTTGTGCCTTTAAACACGGGATCTGCTACCGATATGCTTAAAATTCACAGCCCTGATGATAACACTACAACCTCCTTCGTGCAAGACCAACAGCGATCTGAAAGACATCTGTCCCTTTTGTCTGTCTGAAACATGGAGAATGTCCATGGTCTGAAATATACAAAGACGAAGAATGCAAACAAAGAATATGAATAGATGAAAAGAAGGCAAACTTCGGTAGACATAATCATCATCATTCGGATGGAGGACGCGGTGAGAGAAGGTCGACGTTTTCACCCACCTGAGTACGTCCGTGCACCTGTTCTCGTGCTAAGCCTTTTTCGACTCACGTGGTGACCACGTGCAATGTATGCTTATCTTATACTGCATTTTTCAATGCAATTTGCTCCGTATAGTATTTTTGTGACTGCTTAATTGCATTCACATTTATTTCTTACGATTACTTTTTGTTTAAACTTAGATTTTGAGTAAATGCTTATATTATGCATCCGTCTTGCCATCACGCCTAATTGCTGCGCTGTTATAGTATTTTTACGATTAAATTTTAATTGCGCGATTGCTCATATAAATTAATTTTTAACTTAGTGAAACTTTAAAGGCTTTTTGGATTGTCATAGCACTTATAGTTACCCCCAAGCTTTCGCTTCAGGCGATTGTCAGGGGCCTTAAGTGTTTTCTGCCTACGCATCTGTCTGCAGAGAAAGCCGTCGCGCCAGGGCTCTGTTCCGAGGCGTAGGACTCCGTACTTTTGGGTACGCTTGATTCTGATTTTTTGCGATGCCATGGAGAGGCTCATCGAGCATTATCATGCGCAGATTGCTGATTTGGAACACGTCAAAGAGAAAAACGGAGCACTCACTGAGGTAGAAAGTAAATTCTACATTTTCTTAGTTAGCTCATTAGAAATGGTTCATGCTTTACACAATGAATTCGAAAATAGGAGTAAGATAATCCCTAATGATGCGCCTTGCGCCAATACAAGTCAGGAACACGAAAACGATAAGCGGGCTAGAAGCCCCATTATCTTACACTCAGATACTACTGCTAGCGCTGAGGAAGAGATCACGCTAGATAAGGATTTTAGCTCCGATGAGGACATTCCAATACGTAGACGCGGTGACCAAACCACACGCACAAAAAACCCCAGATATGTCACTAAAAAAGTGAAACTTAGCTCACAGACTGAATTAATATCACCAAAAGTCATGATTAATGAACCTACGCAAAAAGAGGTAGTTATAAATAACGAAAATACGCAGGATGACAACACACCGCCAGAAAATAATGATATGGAAATTAACCAACCAGAAAGTGATCAAAACACTACAAAAAATGAAACGCATCAGGCAATTAATAATGATACAAATAAACCCGCCAAATTCCCCCCCCCATCATATTAAAAGAAACTAAATTTAATTGGAATTATATCAAGCAACTTTTCCATCAACAAAATTTTAGTTTCTTAGGTATAAATATCAGGACAGGCATAAAAGTATTAGCCAAGGACACTAACAGTTACAGAAGTATTGTTAGGCTACTAAACGAATTGAATGTGGAACACCACTCATACATACTACCAGAAGACAAAAATCTTAAGGTCGTCGCTAAGGGCTTATTATTAAGCACAGAGATTGATGAAATTCGCAGTGACCTAGAAGGCCTAGGATATACAATTTTAGACATAAAACAAATTAGCAGAAGAAGAGAAGGAGAAGTTATTAAACTTCCCTTATTCTTAACTTTGCCTAAAACTGAAGCCTCTAAGGCAATATATCATGAAAAATTCCTCTGTGATTTAAGAGTAAATTTTGTAGAATACAAAGGCAGGCAGGGGCCTATCCAATGTTTCTGCTGCCAGGGTTTTAATCACACCCAGGCAGGGTGTAACTACCAGCCAAGATATGTACGTTGCGGTGAGCCGCACTTTATAAAAGATTGCCCTGACAGGGGAAACAAGGAGAAACCCCATGTGTGCGCAAATTGTGGTTTGTCTCACACATCAAGTTTCAAAGGGTGTGAAAAATACCCCAAAAAAAAACCAGATAAGCAACAAACCTTCTCAAACAGAGTTGTAGAAGGAAAAACTTACTCACAAGCTTTAGCCACAGGCATATATTCAGACACGATTACTGAGGCAAGGAAAGATTTTAATGACTTAGAAGAGCTTGTAACAGTAATCAGAAGCGCAGGCTTCTTACAATTTACCCAGCATATCAGAGACATAGCTAAAACCAATCCTAAGAATACCACCAACCACACTACAAATAATGGGGATACACATTAACAGAGCCCCCATTCAAATCATGATATGGAATGCACGCAGTGTAATTAACAAAATTTACGAACTTCAGAATTTCCTAATCACATACGACATTGATATAGCCCTAATTTCGGAAACCCATGCCTGTCCGAGCAATAATTTAAAAATTGCAAACTACAATTGCTTTAGGTGTGACCGTTTGAGCCGTAGAGGTGGGGGGGGGTTGCAATCTTCACTAAAAGGTCCCTTCAAGCCTGTTATATTAAAGAGCACAGAAGAAACGGCTGTGAAATTATTACAGTTTCGGTGCTTCTCCCGTTTTATAGCACTGTTTACTTTAGCTCCATTTACAACGCGCCCAAGAAGCCTTTAGATGAAGTTGTTCTTGCGGATCTTCTTTCTGCTGACAAGAAATCTATCTTAGGTGGCGATTTAAATTCAAAACACACCGAATGGGGCTGCCGGAGAACGAATAAAAACGGTGAGCAATTATTGGATTTCATTAATAACAACCCAATTTATTTTTTCGCACCAACGGAATGTACTTATTTACCAGCTAACGCCGGAAGAGGTGATATTTTGGATGTTATTCTTGCTACCGCACAATCCCAATGTATATAGAAGTTAAAACGGAGCTCACCTCTGATCACGTGCCAATTATAGCTACGCTAGGCACTAATAAGGCGTATGATACTAAATTTCGTGCAATCACTGACTGGGACAAATACAACGAATATCTAATTTTGCACCCTCCGAAAATTGATAAACTCCGTAACAGCAATGATATCGACCTCGCCATTGAATCTCTGACTAACGGATTATTAGATGCCTATAATTACGCCACAAAAAATGTACCAGCTGATCAAAATGCCGAAAGACTGCCTAGATATACACAGTCCAGTCACATTAATGTGACCACCACGTACTTTCCATGTCAGAGTTAAATAACCAATCACAGAAGGCAGGTGGCAGCACAGTGCAGTTGAGCGTATATAAAGGGTGTGTGAGGGCTTCGGAAAACATTTCAATCGTTGGCGTAATGCAGAAACGAAGCGATTTATCCGACTTCCAAAAGGGCATGATCATTGGCTTTCGGGCCAAGGGTGAAAGCATTTCCGAAACGGCTGAGTTTGTGAACTGTTCGCGTGCCGCCGTGGTAAAAGTGTACCGTGCATGGCAAAATGGGACTGTCCAAAATCAGCGACGTGGCAAATGTGGTGCACCACGGGCCATAGATGACAGAGGCGAACGACGGTTGCGGAGATGCGTTCGGGCAGATAGACGGGCTACCGTTGAGCAACTGACCACCAAAATGAACCAAGGGGCTACCAAAAGTGTCTCCCAAAGTACTATTCAGCGAACATTGCTGCGTCTGGGCCTCCGAAGCAGACGCCTGGTTCGTGCACCTATGCTGACTGCTGTTCATCGACGGCGAAGGCTAGAATTTGCACGCCAGTACAGCAGCTGGACGTCCACTGAGTGGCGACAGGTTGCGTTTTCGGATGAATCGCGTTTTATGCTCCATCGGACAGATGGACGTTGGCGTATAAGGCGTGAAACCTCTGAAAGGAACCACCCTGCAACCATTGCCGGAACGGTCCAAGCTGGAGGCGGGAGCATTATGGTCTGGGGAATGTTTTCCTGGCATTCTCTAGGTTCACTGATCATTGTGGAAGGCACAATGGATCAATACAAGTACGCATCTGTCCTTGCGGACCATGTTCACCCCTACATGCGCATTGTTTTTCCTCAGGATGATGGCATCTTCCAGCAGGACAATGCGAGGTGCCATACAGCTGCCAGTGTACGTGCGTGGTTCGAAGAGCACCAGGATGAGTTTACCGTCCTCCCCTGGCCAGCAAACTCACCTGACTTAAACCCAATCGAGCATCTGTGGGACCATCTCGATTGAGTTGTTCGCGCCATGGATCCTCAACCGCGTAATCTAGCGCAGCTGGCCACGGCATTAGAGTCGGCATGGCTCAACATCCCAGAGAACACCTTCAGGGACCTATGTGACTCTCTTCCTGCACGTCTCGCAGCAGTCCGCTCTGCGAAAGGTGGTTATTCTGGCTTTTGACAGATGGTCACATTAATGTGACTGGACTGTGTATAAGAAACAGGATTAAAGAGCGAAATAGACTCCGAAAAAGATGGAGGATTTCCTGGGACCCGGGTATCAAACGTGAAATTAATAGTTTAAATAAGCTTATAAAAGAAGAAATTTTCAAGCACAGAAAAGAAATATGGAATGAGTAAGTTTCCAGTTTTAATGAACCAAATAATGCTTTTTGGTCTTTCGCCAGAAGTTTAAAATCGAAACAAGTATGTAACAAACCCATTTACGGAGAAAATCGAATTGCTCTGACTAATAAATATAAAGTTGATATCATGGCAGAATTTCAGGAAAAACAATTTTTACCAAACATGGAACCATGTGACTTAGATTTCGCCTACGATGTTAATTATTTTGTAAATGATTATATTGATACGCCCAGTCCAAGAAATAAACCTAAGCTAACAAACCCAAGTGAAGTAAAGGAAATTATTCAAAAATTAAAAAATCGCAAAGCCCCGGGCTACGATCAGATCACCAATATCGCAATAAAGAAGATGCCTCAAAGTATTATCACCAGATACACAAGTATCATTAATGCGTGCGTCACTCAGAATTATTTCCCCAAGAAATGGAAGATAGCCAAAGTCATTCTCCTACCTAAACCGGGGAAAGATATCACTAAACCAGATGGATACCGACCCATAAGCTTACTTCCAGGACTTACATCTTCCAGGACGGATCATCTTACATAGGATCGAGCTCTATCTGACCAAGCTTCCGCCCGAACAATTCGGGTTTCGTAAGAAACTGTCCACCACGAAGCAACTTCTAAGGCTGAATGAATTCATTGGAGCTGCACTTCATAATCATCAAAAGGTCGCCTTACTCATGCTAGGCGTGGCGAAAGCTTTCGACCGCGTCTGGCATGAGGGGCTTATGTTCAAGCTTGTTAATTTTGACTTTGAAAAAGATCTGATACTGCTTATTAATTCATTCATCGCTAACCGTTACTTTTTTGTTAACATCGGAAACGATTACTCTACAAACAGACGATTGAGGGCAGGCGTAGCCCAAGGATCCATCCTAGGCCTAATTCTCTACATCTTCTATGTTGCCGACTTCCCTCATGTTTTTAAGGACGCACAAAGTTTCGTGGGATGCTATGCCGATGATACGGCTCTAGCAACAAAGTAACTTCGAATTGATCATGCCAAGCTCCAAACAGTCATGCCTCAATTTGAATTCTGGTGCGCCAAATGGCGTATTTCGATTAATACGCAAAAATCCCAACTTCTACTCATTTAAAATAAAAGGAAACGAACTCCAAGTACAGCCACTCTCAAGTTATTTAATAAAGATATACCAGTAGTACAGAAAGCAAATTACTTGAGTGTCACAATCAACAGCACGTTCACGTGGAAAGATCACATAAATAAAGTCAGAGGAATGGCAATTGCCACTGTTAGAAATTTAATGCCACTCATCGGAAAATACTTCAGCCTGAACCTCACAAGAAAAAGACATATTTATACTGCCATTATTAGGCCCATTTTCACCTATGCGTCACCTGCCTGGGCAACGGCTCGTGACAAAGATATTCAGAAGCTGCAAATATTCCAAAATAAATATTTACGTCAAATTACGCAAGCACATTATTATGTGTCAAACCGCACCCTGCACAGTGATCTAAAAATTGAACAGGTTATAGAATTCCTTAACAATCAAAATCGAAGAATTTTTTTGAAAAGGCAGAGAGCTGCTCCTTCTTAGAAAAGTTTGACACCTTCAAATATAAAATATTATCAGAAGACAAAAATATCAGACCTTTCGCGGCCCACCTCACCCGCGACTCAAACTTTCCGACCTAAAGCAATACTACACACCCTCTCAATCTCTTTACGGTATTTTTCAAATTAATCTGCATTAAAACTTCAGAGAAAAAAAAAGTGTTAGCTTATGTAATGTATATATTTTCATTGTACATAGTGTTACTTTAATGTTTTCTATTTCAAGTGTAAATGTCTTTTGATTGTATCATTTATAGTACTCTACCCATTTGACTTGCGTTCTTATCTGCCTCTCTTGGTATTATATTTCTAGCGGCGCACGGCTGCCTTCTCCCCTTTTTACCTCGAACCTGATCCTCTGGATATTCATCAGTAAAGCTACAGTCACGTGCCTTTTAGGCAAAAGAATCATCGAGCCGGCGACGTCACACAAATTAGTGACAGTCGGGCAGTATCGGACATGAATGAATGAATGAATAGACGTAATGTAAAAAGCAGCTTTGCTAGCCTCGGGCAAATTTCGAATCGAAGCCAGTATAGGGTGAAGCAAATGCACGAAGTGCTGGTGAAATTCTTTCTACTTTAAATGCTAGTACAGTACGAAGCGCAAATCTGCTGTCTAAGAATTAATTTTTGCTGTTATTTATATCTTACTTTTTTTTTTTGTTGGTTTGTGCAGAAAAATTTTTCGTTCCAAAATTTACCATTTTCGTACTTAAAAACTATTGGATAAATATTTCAATACTTCTAATGCAATACTATATTAATTATGCTTTAATTTTAAATGTCTGCACTATTGAACTTCCATAAATCTATATTTACAAAAGAAAGAGTTTATCCGTGCATGTGTTTCGTTCGCGCTGAGCGTAAGCTAATAGACCTAGTTCTACTAAATTTGGTACATAGGGTGCATCTAGACAAGACACGTCGAAGCCCGAATTTTTCCAAAATTCGAATGAGAGTTTTTCTAATTTTATGTTGCTTGATGAAATCAATAATTATCTCTCATTATATCAGCAGCAGCGGCTGCGTGCCGTTATTGCTGATATATCACTGTTGCCATTGTTGTTGATATCAACACTGTTGCAACTCGGAAAAATGTGGTTGATAATTCTGTGCAGTTTTTAAATTTAATGTTTCT
Organism: Stegodyphus mimosarum; assembly: GCA_000611955.2. Lineage (NCBI taxonomy): Eukaryota > Metazoa > Arthropoda > Arachnida > Araneae > Eresidae > Stegodyphus > Stegodyphus mimosarum. The sequence continues at coordinate 50,330 of KK115295.1, read as the reverse complement.
CTTGGATACTGGACGTTTGTCGAGAAGAGGCAACGGAAAGTTGGTTAATTTATTTATTATGATAATTAATATTTGTATTAAGGGATATTTGCTTATTTCATTTTTTAGCTGTAATGCATTTTTATTGAAATTTGTGTTTTTTTTTAATAAAATTGTTTTGCAGATTAAAATTCTGTGCAATTTTTAAATTTAATGTGTGTCAGGCATTTTTCTGGTACCTTTAAAAGCCAGACGAAGGCTGCTTGTGTAGCGACAAGTAAATTCATAAACGTAGCGTTTATTATTATTATTAAAAAATTACGAAAACACCGCACAGTTAGCTTCCGCACTAGTCACCCTCCCAATTACTGACCGCATTCTTGACTGCTTGGTTTCAGATCAACGGCGCAGAAGTCGGTTTTAACCTCTCAGATGATGGACTGCCCTAAACCCCTCAAACTAAGCCATAGCTAGAAACACAGGATTTTGTTGTTGCCAGCTGTTAGTAATGAGAAATGTTAATTAGGTTAATTTAGAGCATCGGAAGCTGCTTTCGATCTCCGTCATCGTGGAGAATTCGATACAATTTTTATTGAGGTTAGAGATTTTAAGTGCTTAGGAAAAAGATTTTTTTAAGATGAGACAGAAATCAATTTGGAATTGCTTCTGTTAGATGTTATTTGTTCCTTGTTGTTATTTGTTAGATCTTGTTTGTCTGGAAGAGGCCCTTAGGATTGTCCGTTTTCTGGCTAGCATTATTATTATGTTCAAAAATTGATGGATTTAATGATGTTCTTTTTTTAGAAATTTTGAACAGCCATCGGTTCTTAAACGTAAAGCATTGCAAAGTTTCTGCATTGCATAAGAAAACATCTTAGAGATATTTTCAAACGTTCCTGATTTCTTTAACCTTTAAAAGACTGGAGAGCATTCATTCCTTCATATCCAATATTGTCGGACTGCCGCTAATGTGTGCAGCGCCGCCTGCTCATTGACTCGTATGCCTAGAAGGCACATGACGTGAAATTTCCGGATACAATAGGTAAAGATCAGGTCAAGGGAAAAGGAGAGTGCAACCCTGCGCCGCATTGTAAGAAAATACCAGGAGAGGCAAAAGTGGTGCAGATCAGAAGTACAAAATACCTAAATGCATGCTATATACAATTACAAGTAATAAACCATTATATCTTACACTTATTAATATGCAGAACAATATCACAGAAGACTATATATATATATTACTAAAAATAAACATAAACACAACACTCCATTTTTTTAATTATTATTATGAAGTTTTTGAGTATTTTAAGGAATTAGACAAGTACAGTGAAAACAGACGGAGAGGGGTAAATTTAAACGTTCTAGGTCGGAAAGTTTGAGTCACGGGTGAGGTGGGCCGCGTAACGTCTGATATTCTTATCCTCAAGTAATATTTCATAGCCGAAAGTATGAAAATTCTGTAGAAAGGGGCAGTTCTCTGCCTTCTCAAAAAATCTTTGATTTGGCCTGTTACGGAAAACTTCTACTTGTTCAGTTTTCAAGTCATTGTGCAGGGTACGATTCCAAACATAATATTGAGCCTGTGTGATGATTCGTAAATATTTATTTTGAAGTATTTGGAGTTTCTTGATGTCTTTCTTGATGTCCCGAACCGCAGCCCATGCAGGCGATGCATACGTGAATAGAGGACGGATTATAGCAGTATAAATATGCCATTTCCTACTGAGGTCCAGATTTGAGTATTTACCAATGAGTGGCATTAGATTTTTAATTGTGGCAATTGCTTTACCTCTTGCTTTATTGATATGATCATTCCAAGTGAAGGTGCTATTCATCATGACGCCTAAGTAATTTGTACTACTGGAATAACCGCGTTAAAGAATTTAAGAGTAGCAGTGCTTGGAGTTCTTTTTCTCTTATGCTGAATAATTAAAAACTGCGATTTTTGTGCATTTATCGAAATTCGCCACTTAGTACACCAATCTTCTAAGCGAGGCAGGACTGTTTGAAGCTTGTTCACCGCATTTTCCACTCTGAGAGATTTGGTAGCCAGAGCCGTATCATCGGCATAACAACCAATGAAACTCTGCGCGTCTTTAAAAACTTGCGGAAAATCTGAAACATAGAAAATATAGAGTATCGGGCCAAGGATAGAGCCTTGAGCTACACCAGCCCGCAGTCGTTTATAAGTAGAGCAATCATTCCCAATATATGTTTAATATAGTGTGGCTTACCAGAACGCACACGTCTTGGTTGATAATTACATCCCGCTTGGGTGTGATTAAATCCCTGACAGCGGAAACATTGTATAGACCCCCGTCTGCCCTTATATTCTACAATATGAACGCGTAAATCACAGAGATATTTTTCATGGTAGATTGCCTTAGAGGTTTCGATTTTTGGCAAAGTTTTCAAGTATAAGGGAAGTTTAATAACCTCTCCCTCTCTCCGTCTGCTTAACATCTAATATTTTGTATTCTAGACTTTCTAAGTCACTGCGGATTTCTTCGATCTCCGTGCTTAAAAGTAGGCCCTTAATCCCAACTTTGAGATTTTTGTCTTCCGGGAGTATGTAAGAGTGGTGTTCAACGTTTAACAATCTAACTATTCCTCTGTAGTTATCTGTGTTATTGGCAATAACCATAATCCCTGTCCTCGTATTTATACCTATAAAGCTAAATTTGTGCTGATGGAAAAGTTGCTTTATATGTTTCCAATTGAATTTTGTTTTCTTCAAAATGATTGGGGGTAATCTGGCGGGTTTATTTGTATCATTATTAGTTGCTTGATATGCGTCGTTTTTTGTAATTTTCTGCTCCTCATCTGGCTGATTTACTTCCATTTCAGTATTTTCTGGAGGGGCATTTTCACCCTGGTAGTTTAATCTAACTCACTATTCTTAGATGCGTTTGTCATGTTTTTTGGTGAAATCAAATCTCTTTGGGTACTAAGCTTAACTTTCTTAGCGGCCTGTCTATGATATTTTGTACGCGTGGTTTGATCACCGCGCCTGCGTTTCGGGATTTCTTCATCGGAGCTAAAATCTTTATCTAGTGTGATTTTTTCTTCGGCGCTAGCAGTGCTATGCGAGTGTAAAATAATAGGGCTCCTAGCACGTTTATCACTGTCTACTTCATGACTTGTACTAGCACTAGGTACAGCGTGAGCTATCTTATCATCCCTATTTCCATATTCATTATGTAAGGCGTGTACCATTTCTAATGAGCTAACCAGAAAGCTGTAGAATTTGCTTTCTACTTCAGTAAGCGATCCGTTCCTATCTCTTACATATTCCAGTTCAGTGATCTGTGCATGATAATGCTCGATGAGCCTATCCATGGTATCGCAGAAAATCCAAAATCCAGCACACCCAAAGAATGCGGAGTCCTACGCCCCGGAACAGAGCCCTGGCACGACGGCCTTCTCTGCAGACAGATGAGTAGGCGGAAAACACTTAAGGCCCCTGACAATCGCCTGAAGCGAAAGCTTGGGGGTAACTATAAGTGCTGTGGCAATCCAAAAAATTAAGTTATCAGTCGCGCTGTTAATTAGAATGTTAGTTAGAATTTACTAACACAAATTTATAATAACAATACAGCAAGTAAGCGTGTTGGCAAGTCTAGCGCATAGTATAAATCATATAACTTAAATTTTAAAATAAAAATCGAAATAATCATTAAAAATAACTGTGAGTGCAATTATGCAATCACTAAAAATACTATACTGAGCATTGGCATTAAAAAATGCAGTTATAATCAAACAGTCGTAGCACGTGGTCACCACGTGAGTCAGAAAAGGCTTAGTTCAAGAGCAGGTGCAATGGACATACTAGGATGGCAGCGATAACGACGACCTTCTTTCACCGCGTCCTCCCTCATGATCATGTACTGGGGAGCTTGGAGAGGTTTCGCTTAAAAAAGAGGGTAATCCAAATGCATTTCCCCTCCCTTTTAGCTGCCATTGTGAAGGGAAACTACTACTATTTTGAAACCTTTCCTTTAGGCGCCTTTGGGGATCGCGTTTGTTAATTTTCAGATAAGAGACTAGGGAATAACACAAAAGAATTTTTTCTGTTTTCTGTGTCTCTTTTCCCTAAACCAGGATGGTGAGATTTCGTAGTAATTGTCGAATAGTGGAATGTTAACTTTTGAGGCTGCGTTATAATGGAAATTCGTCATAGCGGCAAATACTTCCTAGGTACGCCTAAAACATAGTCTAATCAGTTTTTCTTGGTTTATAAACTGAATTTGGTTTAGAATTGCATGTACTGATTAATAGTTTTCATTTATACTCGAAAATTCTGTTTAACTATTTTGTTTCTCGCATAAATCGCCAGTTCGCATTCAGTTTGTTACAAACATTGTGCACCAGCTTATATTTATATTTATACATTAAACTAATCCCCTTTAATTCTTGTAACATTAGTTTCTTCTATTTTTTTCATTGGTATTCTTAATCAGTTTTTTTTTTAATTTAGTGATTCCCCACCTATCAATTCTATCTCAAGTATTTCATCTTTCAACTGCATTATTTTTCCCTTTTCTTTCTTGCGGTTTTGATATAAAAGCTTTTTTTGACGCGTTTTTTTTATATTCTCCTTTACTATAAAAAAAATATTTTATTGATTATATTTTTATTCCATTGTATTGCATTTTGCATGTTTCAAACAGCAATATTAAATACAAAAATTACAATAAAAAGGGGTGAAATAACATTTTTGATGACATTGAAAATGGCAGAAAATAATACTAATAAAATTTCAAGTAGATTTATTAACTTTATTTGTTTATTTATATAGACCCACCAGTGATCAAGCGATACAATTCATGAATACTGATATCTAGGTTCGGTTCACATTTCACTGAACTAGCTGGCTGTATGTGGTAACGTGAATACCAACCAGTTTCCCTTAAAAAGTCCTCCAGGAAGCCCCTTCTTCCTTATACAGAAAGCCCTTTGTGCCTTGGCCGTAATCCAAATATTCCGAAGTTTATTTATATGCGTATAAAGAATAGAATTGCTATAAACAGTTAATTACACTGTCTAAATATAGATACCATTCTGCAGTTTAGCTCGCAGTTTCATTAAGCAGGAGAATGTGAGGAATATTGAAATTACCAATGTTTTTAAAATAGCATTTCTCGCTTTTACTTTATTCAAATGATGACAATTTTCTTCTTAAGTTAAAAAAAAATGCTTATGCAGAAAAATAATTCAGTCTCTCTGTAAAATGTGAAATAGGATAAATTAGGTAATATAAATAAAATTAGATAGTATAGAGGAATTAGATTGTATGAATATGCAAAATTATACTAGCGCTGTTTGTCTATATGGAAAAGTAACACCGTTAAGGACTATATAGCACCAAGAAAAATATGAATAAACTCAGCAGAGATATTAAAAGCAGATTACTTTACACCGCAAAGAAATATGGGATGAAAAAATAGAGAGCTTCAATGAGCCCAGTAATGCCTTGTGGTCCTTTATCAGGCGTTTGAAGAACAAGCCCACTGTCAAAAGACCAATCTACAACAACCAAAGTATTGCACTCACGAATATTGGCAAATGTAACGTCCTGACTGAGCACTTCGAAAAGCAATTCTATCCGAACACTACTCCGAACAATCAAGGGTTCTGGTTGGATATCAGCCGCAGAGTTACTGATTGGATTAGAGAGAATACAGCAGATAATAGTATTACGTGCGTACGGGCTCGTTATATATTGAATGCACAAGTCGTAAAAGGTTAACAAAAATTTATTCTTTCCACAAGATATAAATTAAAATGCTGAAATATTTCTTCACAGATCTTCGCACAGTATAACAATATCTCAAACGATTAGCAAAAACTCAGTTCAAAACAGATAAAATAATTCTATCTCACAGCGAAATCGCTACAATCAATACAGCATTAAGTAAACAAACAGCAGTTCGCTTTTTACAGCTACAAGTATAACAACAACAACAACAACTAACTAACTAACTGAGATGAGGTGTTTCACCTCGGCTTTTATAAGCTTTTTAATTATCAGTAGAACAATCACGATTTTTCTAGATTTTTCTGGATGGCAACAGTAATTACGAGATATTTATTTATTAAGCATTAAATGCACGCGCTCTTTTATTTTTATTGTTTTTTTTTTTTCGACGTAGCTTTCTCTTCAAAAATCGTCTGCGTTGCTAAGGCAACATGAAGCAAATCTAATTACAATTCTAAATAAATAGCCAAATAAATGTGAAATTCGTAACATTGCCCCCTTCCCAAGGACTGCACGTCCCGGGCAGTACAATCCCTGGACAGGAAGCCAAACTTACAACTAAAGCATCAGTGCTATAATAAACATTACTTTATAATAACAAAATAAACAATAATTAAAATAAGTGACTTTCAGCAAATTAAATTCTATCCAACGCGAAATACAATTCAAATACTAAGTACAAATACTATCAAATACAAATGCTATTAAACACAAATACTTATCAAATACTACTACTTAACAAATACAAATCAAATACTAAATACAAATAGGACCATGGTCTTATACTATGTACATTATTATTTACAACTATATACACTACGTACTATGGCCATAGTAATGAACTAACCTGTCGTAATGAACGACTTTAGGTTTAGAGTTCGATGACTTACGGATCCGAACCACGACGTCGTTCAGCCTGTTTAGGACTGTGTAAGGACCATCCCAAGGTGATTGTAGTTTCGGAGAAAGTCCTTTTCGACGAGTCGGATTCCATAACCACACCTTGTCTCCTTCGTTGAAACGATGTCCAGTAGCTCTCGTGTCGTAGCGGGTCTTCATCTTCTCCGTCGCCAAGTTGACTCGCTCTCGTGCAAAGTTGTGCATCACTTCAAACCGGGCCTGGAGGTCTTGAATGTATTCCTCAGGCGATGAAGGCGCATCTGGAGGGCGACCAAACAAAAGATCACATGGCAGACGAAGGTCACGACCGAAGAGCATCTGAGATGGGGAATAGCCGGTAGTCTCGTGGACAGCACTGCGGTAAGCCAGTAAAAATAGTGGCAACTTCTTGTCCCAGTCCTGTTGGTTTCTGGAAACCACTAATGAGAGGTTATTGAGGATGGTTCGATTAAACCTCTCTACCATACCGTCCGACTGGGGATGTAAAGGCGTCGTTTGGGTTTTGTCAATGCCGAGTAGCTTGCAGAGTTCCTTGACTACAGCCGAGGTAAAATTCCTTCCCTGATCGGAATGTAACTGAAGAGGCACTCCGAATCTGGAAATCCAGTGCTGTATCATCATCTCTGCTACTGTGACAGCCTCTTGATCAGGAATAGGATACGCTTCAGGCCACTTGGTGAAGTAATCAATGGCAACGAGGATGTATTTGTTGCCATCAGCAGTTCGTGGCAGAGGTCCTAAGATGTCAAAGGCGATACGTTCAAAAGGTGCTCCTACATTGTAACGTTGCAGCTTCCCCCGGCTGCGTTTCTTCGGTCCTTTCCGACTTACACAGGCATCGCAAGTTCGGCACCACTTTTGCACGTCATCCTTTGCATTATTCCAGTAGAAACGCTCCCGAACTCTCTGCAAGGTCTTCATTATTCCGAAGTGACCTCCTGCAGGGCTGCTATGTAGTTCTTTAAGGACGTCCGGGATTCGGGATCTTGGGAGTACCAGCTGCCATCGGAAAGTTTTTCCATCATCCGATTCGAATTTTCGGTACAAGACGCCGTTTCGAATATGGAGTGAGTCCCAGAGAGCCCAATATTGTTTTGTAGTGGGACTATAGCTCGAAATATCCTGCCAAGTAGGTTTTCTGTTTGAGGTCTCCATTAACTCAATTATGGGTTTAATATCACGGTCTTGTAGCTGGTCTTTCCTGATTTCCTTGTCAGTCCATGGATCTGGATCAGCCAATGTTGATGCTGTAATTTGCCGTGCGACTGGATTAACCAGTTGGTATTTAGCTTCGACCCTGGAACAATATCGGCAGTTTTCTGGGCAAGGTCTTCTAGACAAGGCGTCAGCGTTTCCGTGCGACTGTCCCTTGCGATGACGGATAGTGATGTCATATTCCTGGAGTCTCTGTATCCACCTGGCTATCTGACCCTCAGGATTCTTGAAATTTAAAAGCCAGGCCAATGATGCATGATCTGTGCGGAGCAGGAATTTTCTGCCGTATAGATAATGATGGAAATGTTCTACGGCTTTGACTATGGCGAGCAACTCTTTCCTGGTGACACAGTAATTCCTCTCCGGTTTAGATAGGCACTTGCTCCAGTAAGCTACTACACGTTCTTGGCCCTCTATTTCTTGGGACAGAACAGCGCCGACACTTTCATTACTCGCATCCGTGTCGAGAATAAATGGTCTGTCGAGCTGAGGATACGTCAGGATTGGAGCAGATGTTAAGGCTTCCTTCAGATTCTTAAATGCATCCTCACATTCTTTTGTCCACACGAACTTTTGCTTGCTCTCTGTCAGCTTGTGAAGGGGTCTCGCAATGGATGAAAAATCCTTCACGAATCTCCTATAGTAGGTGCAAAGCCCTAGAAAGCTTCTCAGCTGGTGGACATTTTCGGGACGTCTCCAGTCTTTAACTGCTGACACTTTTTCAGGATCCGTGCGCACACCTTCAGCAGAGATGACATGTCCGAGGTAAGTCACTTCCTGTCTGAATAATTTGCATTTAGCGGGACTCAACTTCAGATTGGCTTCTTTCAGTTTCTGAAGCACCTTTCTAAGATTTTCCAAATGTTCTTCGAAACTCTTCCCGACGATGATGATGTCATCCAGGTATATCAGACAGGCTTCGTATGAAAGACCTTTTAAAACAGTCTCCATTAGACGTTCGAATGTAGCCGGCGCATTACATAGTCCAAACGGCATCACCTTGAACTGCCAAAGTCCTTGTCCTGTAGTAAATGCCGTCTTTTCTCGGTCATCAGGATGTATTTCTACCTGCCAATATCCACTCTTTAAATCAAGTGTCGAGAACCACTTGCTTCCAGAAAGAGTATCCAGAATGTCGTCAATTCTAGGAAGAGGGTAACTGTCTTTCTTCGTAACCTCGTTCAACCGGCGATAATCAACGCAAAATCTAGTTGATCCGTCTTTCTTCTTCACCAGGACGATGGGAGATGCCCAGGGACTTGCTGAAGGCTCGATGACATTGCTTTCTTGCATGTCCTTTAAAAGTGTTCGCACCTCTTCCTGTTTCGAAATCGGCAGACGTCTTGGATGTTGCTTGATTGGTGGATGATCACCAGTATCGATTCTATGTTGAGTCAAACTGGTTCGACCAACGTCAGAAGACGAACGGGAGAAAACATCTTGAAGATCTTTAATAACACGCTCGGCAGCATTCTTTTCTTCATCGTTTAATTGCGCATTCTGCAGTAACTCCGATATAATGTTGTCGGAAGACACGGGTTTTGAGATGTTACTTTTTCTTTCAACGCTGGTTACTGGAGTACATTCTGCAACCACTTCACCTTTCTTAATAACCCTCGCCTTATCAGTTACATTGGCAACTCTCACCGGGATAACGGTCTGTGATAGGTCGACGAGTGCTGAGGCTATTAATTTTCCTTTAGGGCTATTACAATTCTTGGGATATTCCATGACGCCGTAGCGGAAATTGCTATTTTCGGCTATGGATCCAGGATGTAAAATTTCTGTTCTTGCCGGTATTGTGATATCGTCTTGAGCTATTATTTTGTGGATAGATTTCACTCCTTCATTAATTTCGAAGAATAAAGTTATGTCTTCAGAGGCAGAATGCAGTTCGTTATTTTTAAAGTCCAAGGAAAAATTGTATTTCCTTAAAAAGTCCAATCCGAGTATGCAAGGGTCTGTAATTTCTGCTACATAGGCCGTGTGATGGTAAGTGGCACTTCCAAACGTGATGTTAACGTTTAATTTCCCCTCTATATCGATCTTCTCCCCGGACACAGTCTGGAGGGTAACGCAGGGCGGCGTCCAGATAAGTTTACCTTCGAGTTGTTGAGCCAAATCTTTTCGAATGATGGTAACATTGGCTCCCGTGTCGATCGTCATGTTACAAGGAATTCCATTGATTTGTCCCATGATGAAAATTCCGTTATTGCCGCCACTCACTGCAGAAATCTGAAGCGCTTTAAACTGGGGCTTTTCATTATCTGGCAACCTCCGCCCCGCGAGATGGCCACGAATTAGTTTCCCTCCTTCTTGAGAGGCGCGGTCTTAACATCCGTGCCCTGGGGTGTTCTGCAGTTTCTTCGAATGTGCCCTTCAGCACCGCAGTTCCAGCACTTTACGAACGGTTTCTTGTCACCAGTATTCCGTGTCAAAGCATCCACCTTTCTGGTTAATTCGTCTAGGCGAGCAGTCATTGGATCCACTGGTTCTTGTATGTGAGCAGCTCTGATTGGGTGGCGGTCTCTACGAGTGGCTTGCTGTGCTGCCTCGAATTTCATGGCATACACCAGAGCACTTTTTAAGTCCTTCACATCAGCCATTCGCAGTGCTTTCTGTATTTCAGGATCCCGGATGCCGTCGATGAAGTATTGCAGGGACAGGATTTCTCTTGTTTCTGTCGGGCACTCCGAAAAGGCGAGGTGGGACAGCCTTTCAACATCCGTGGCGAGCTCCTGGAGTGTTTCCGTAGGCTTCTGTTGACGGGATTTTAACTGCAGCCTGCTGTAATCTTTTAAACACTTCTCTCCAAAACGCAGCTCTAAAGCACCGGACAGAGCTTCGAAATCTAGCCTTTTGTTTTCGGGAAGAGTTTGAAGGATGTCCGCTGCGTCTGCTCTCAGAGAAGCCGCAAGGTGACAGGCCTTAGCTTGGGAATCCCATCCATTTGCTTCCGCAACTATAGAAAATTGTGTCTTATACACTTGCCAGGAGGTCTTCCCATCATATGTCGATAGCTTCAGAGAAGGATGTGCAGGCATGGCTAGGAATTTAAAAGTATCCGAACTGCTTCCAGCCGTCGCTACGAATTTCTTTAAAGTATCAACTTCTTTGGCAACTGCGGAAACTTTGTCATCAATTTGTTGTTCCACTGCAGAAACTCTTTCTTGAATTTGTTCTCTCACAGCAGAAACTCTGTAATCGATTTGTTGTTCTACGGCAGAAACTCTCTCTTCTATTTGTTCTTTGACAGAAGAAACTTTATTTTCAACCGCATCTATTCTGCCTTCCATAGTCTCAAATTTATTTTCTATTATGCAAGTAATTTCCTTTTTCATCTCTTCTTGACTTGCTTTAACGGCTCTCATCTCTTCCTTAACGGATTTCTCCATCTTTTCTTGAACAGAATTCATTTCTTCCTTAACAGATTTCTCCATCTTTTCTTGAACAGAATTCATTTCATCTTTAACAGAATTCATTTCATCTTTAACAGATTTCTCCATCTTTTCTTGAACAGAATTCATTTCATCTTTAACAGATTCTTGAACAGCTTTCATCTCCTCTTTCACGGAATCTTGGCCAGCTTTAATTTCTTCTTTAAATGCAGCAAAGGCTGCCATGAATTGCCTTAATTGTTCTTCCATTGCTCTAGTTAATGGCATTCAAAAATCCCACTTCTGACACCAAAAATTGTTACGTGCGTACGGGTTCGTAATATATTGAATGCACAAGTCGTAAAAGGTTAACAAAAATTTATTTTTTTCACAATAAATAAATTAAAATGCTGAAATATTTCTTCACAAATCTTCGCACAATATCACAATATCTCAAACGTTTAGCAAAAACTCAGTTCAAAACAGATAAAATAGTTCTATCTCACAGCGAAATCACTACAATCAATACAGCATTAAGTAAACAAACAGCAGTTCGCTTTTTACAGCTACAAGTATAACAGCAACAACAGCAACTAACTAACTGAGATGAGGTGTTTCACCTCGGCTTTTATAAGCTTTTTAATTATTAGTAGAACAATCACGATTTTTCTAGATTTTTCTGGATGGCAACAGTAATTACGAGATATTTATTTATTAAGCATTAAATGCACGCGCTCTTTTATTTTTATTGCTATTTTTTTTTCGACGTAGCTTTCTCTTCAAAAATCATCTGCGTTGCTAAGGCAACATGAAGCAAATCTAATTACAATTCTAAATAAATAGCCAAATAAATATGAAATTCGTAACAATAGTATTGAACTAACTACCCCACAGGAGATCTTGAAAATAATTAAGAAATTAAGGAACAGAAAAGCCCCAGGACTTGACAATATCAATAACTTGGCACTAAAGTGGCTCCCGAATAACATCATAACTAGATTCATAGGTATTTTAAATGCATGCCTGCACAATAGCTACTTCCCTAAAAATTGGAAATCGGCTAAGATGATAGTTCTTCCGAAGCCAGGGAAGGATTTGACTAAACCTAACGGATATAGGCCCATCAGCCTATCTCCAAGCATGGGAAAAATATTAGAGAGAATCATCCTTGCACGAATTCAACCTCATCTCGATAAGCTTCCATTAGAGCAATTCGGTTTTAGAAAAGCCCTATCCACCACCAAACAACTGGTAAGGCTAAATGAGTTTATAGGTAGTGCTCATAGGAAAGAGAAATTAACATAAAACTTTGTTAGTTTAAACTAAAACCTTACAAACGATCTAACGCGCCAGTTGGACAGAAGTTGGCGCGATATCCCTCAGGAGGACACCCGTAACCTCTATCAATCGATGCCAAGCCGAATAACTGCTCGCATAAGGGCCAGAGGTGGACAAAGGCGTTAGTGACTTTTTCACTTTGCGAAGCTCTGTCACTTCAATAAATCACCCAATTTTTCTCAAACTGTAATCATTTGTTTTTCTGTACATGTTTATCACTTATCACTACTACCGATTTTCGTCCCATTCGGATAACTCTTTCTTGGTGCGCCTTTTTTTTTTTTTTTT
>KK115295.1:4418-37388 GCA_000611955.2 Stegodyphus mimosarum | reverse complement strand
TTTTTTTTTTTTTTTTGTTTAAGAATGTATATAACGGACGTTTCTGAATTTTTTAACCTCCTAAAAATGCTAATTTTTCTTCACCAAGACCTGCAATCTTGAGTTTCTAGTGTTTCCTTTTGATTTTAAATGGCAACACTACCCCACGAGTGCTCAATATTTTGAAGTTATGAAATTAATATACCTCGTTCAAAGATATCAGGTTTGAAGATTCGTAAATTCCATTGGAAGGGAGAAAAAAATTCAACTCTTGAAATATATGACGTAGATATACTGAATCTTATATATTTACTGCATTTCAATCAGAACTGATAATTAAAAGAAGACTTTTTAATATGATTTTAAGACCGATATATAAAATATACCAGCGCTCATACTGAGAGAACCTTGCCAATAGATGGCAACACCAGAATTCTCCTTCTCTACTTTTTGACGCGACAGAATTTATTTATATTGTAATTGTTTATGACTTAATTTTTATGACGTGCGGGGTTGTAAAGTGGATACAATGCTTCTCGCTTTCCAAGTGGCGCTGTTATAAAAAGGAGGAGGATTTAATGTATTGGTTGTTCTATTTCCCATTTGATTAGACCACCCGGACAGAAGGCAATAGAGGAATTCCAAGAATCATACACAGGGACAAGGAATAAGGCATTTCGTTTACAGATCTTTGTAATAAAGTTACAATCACTTCCTAGAAATGACAAATTGAAATAGTAGATAAGGAAAGCAATGGCTAAAGAGACTGAGAGGAAGACCGTTATTGATTTAACAAAGAACTGGATAAGAAGTCCATTGTTGATCGGAGCAAAACATTTTGATGCGAGCTTACATAAAAGGGGCAATAATCTCCTGTGACCAGGCTTTCAAACAATAGTCAAAGATCAAGTGACGTTGGTCAGCACCTCCTAGTCTTAGCTCACCCATATAGGGGGTGCTCATGGACCTTATAAGAGACAGACTAACCCAGTGGGTGGTGCGCTTGTCCCCCACATGTCCGCAAGGAAGAGCAGGGACGACCTGGTTTACTTTAACACTGAAACCTATGGCGTTTGTATCACATAACTTTTTTTAATTATTAAATGTGATACATTGCATAGGTGATGACATTATGAAAGACGCACTTTTTACAAATAAGATTTAATATATCTCATAAAAGCACTTTTCACTGCATTTTGCGCATTATTTCTCGCGTAATTCTTGTATAAACATCTTTACTTTGGTAAAACGTTAAATCTCTAAACACTAAATTTATGAATTCACTTTTGCGTACAAGATTCATAGTACAGGATGCTTTGAAATAAATAAGGCAAAATCAAACAAGATCTGATATTCCTTTTATTTTATTTTATGAGCTTTTCAGGCAGTGCTTTTTAAAATTAATATAACATTAAAAGGCGATCATTTATTCGATTATATGATCATTAATTGTTAACATTACAATATGATCATAAAATGATTACTTATTTTAATAATTCATAAAATTCAGAGCATAAACTTTTCTGAGTGTAATGGGGAAAAAAAAATAAAAAGATAAAATAAAATAAAATCCGGAAGCACTCAGATTTTACATTACGCCTAATGACTTTTTTAACGTTTTGTCTGTTACCTTTATTTAGTGAATATCATGTTCCTCAAGCGTAAACCATATAAAAATCAATTCAACAGCAATATCACAAAATATTTGAAAACAGCATATCTATAGAATTTCCGCGCTGAAAATAAAAATGTTATTAGCCCTACAGTGTTGCCATTGCTCGCTCTGAAATCTTTATAAAAAATTTGTGAAAGTTTTACGAAATATGAAATGGATAAAAACAAATTCGAAATTCGGCGGTCCAAGTGGCCATGTTCGGCTGGAGGATTACACTATTTAACATTTGATGGCTGTAGATACCATTGTTTTTTCACAGTGCGAGAAACATACATACATTCATGCAGATTCTTCATTATTTAATTTCTTTAAAGGTAATACAGGGTGATAATATTTGGTGGCCACAATTTGCAAAGTGAAAGGTACATTTATAGTGAAACAGCGCAAAATGCCGTTTCGAAACTAATAGCCTTTCTGGCCTATCGGCCGTTTGGACTAATAAATTAAATTCACAGTAAATAAAAATATCTTATGCCGAACTAGAAATAAATTTTAAAAATCCCTATAAAATACTAGCACAATTAATTATTACATTTAAATATAATTTTAACATTATATTAAATGCAGAAAAATTATTAAGGTGTTAAAAGTGTTTATCACTAGTATGTATTATGAAATTTAATTGAAATAAAACACCTTTATGAAAATTATGCTAAAATATTCATCCATAATTATTAAAAAGTAGCTCAATTTAAAATTATGAACAAAAACTTTCAAAAATTCATTTTTAGGCATTATAGAAAGAGAAAATTGTCTGTTTGGAATTTTCTATTAGTTCAGATTTAAAATATTATTTTCTAAAAGAAGTACTTACAAATTTCCTTAGGCGTAGGAAAAGCTAAAAAAATATACAGGCCTGAAAGTATGCAACAGCTTTATAATTAATTGGAACGTTAATTATGCTTGATAAATATGCTAAATTTTTAAAAATCAATCTCAGTTTCAAAAATAAAAATACGTAAACATTCTAATTTGTGAAATGAGGCACTACAACAAGCTTTTCCTTGACAATTACAGGCTCTGCCATTGTTAAGTTTCTGCTAGTCGTCCCTACTCCTCCAGATGTGGTCAAGGGGACAGCCGGAAATGCGTTAGATCGGGAAGAAAACCCATTTGGGTTGGTCTATTTCTTACAAGGTCTATGGGAGTGCTGGGGTGAGACAGGCAAACGCTGTGTGTAAAGGATCAGTCTGATCTAATCAGTAATGCCTGGAGTCTTCCTCCCTCTGATTTCATCTTTGCAGTCGTAATCAGCTATACTTAACCCCTTTAACTTTTTTTTCCCTTAAAAATATTATTGCTATTTAGTATAAAGCTTCTTCAAAGAGGTTTTTAAACCTGGCTTAAAACTACTAATATTGTAACAAAATTGGACAACATTCCAAGCACCATCCAGCGCTGCATTTAAGTTTTCCGGCTAGGGCACTGACATTAGCTTGCCCTTACCCCCAGATCTGCATCCAACTATGAAAGATAGTGGAGATCCCCTCAAAGTTCACCGTTCATTACTGCGAAGTTTTCAAAAAATTGATGCGTGTTTATTTACTTAAACAATCGGTATTTGACCTGCCTCACTTTTGCTTTTCGTAAAACGCTTTTGTTGATATCTGCTATACAAGTAATACAAAACTTTTTTCTCTTCCAAATCTAAACTTTAGGAGATTTCATGTGAAACAACTAGACATTTAAAGGTTAGAGCCAAATTCTACACAGATTATTTAACAAAGACTTTAAATCCAAATAAATGTTAAGAAATGAATTTCGTTTAAATTTTTTCTTACATACGGCTTGCTGTTCAAATTAAAAGCAAAAATTGGGAAAGATTTCTATTATTCTCAAATTTCAATCTATAATTTTCATTTTTCAATAGCGTCCACGCTGGCCACATAGTTGTCAACACACATTCATTGACTTAATTTTTTACCTCTTGCTGGTGTTCAGGAACGCCCTCGAGATAATAATTCAGTGTTACGGCGAGAAGAAAAGAGCTGGCATTAACGCCAAACTCCACGCGTTTATGTCAATATATTTTCAATTTTTTCGAGTCGCCTTCCTCCCACCACAAAAATCAAAGAATTTCACTATCTCGAGAATAAACACCTGTTTGAGAAATGTCCTTACGTATATCAGAAATAACCCTATATTTTCCTAGGCGAAATCAGTTTATAAAGCTGGGTATTAATTCCAAATAATTTGGACCCTTTCTAAATAATCATTTAAGGATCTGCTATCCCTTGCCATGATGCATTGAATGCGGTCTTGTCTTTGTGGTCTTTAATTACAGCCGTATGTGTTAGGTAATGACAATTTTCTACAAGTAATACAAAACTTTTTTCTCTTCCAAATCTAAACTTTAGGAGATTTCATGTGAAACAACTAGACATTTAAAGGTTAGAGCCAAATTCTACACAGATTATTTAACAAAGACTTTAAATCCAAATAAATGTTAAGAAATGAATTTCGTTTAAATTTTTTCTTACATACGGCTTGCTGTTCAAATTAAAAGCAAAAATTGGGAAAGATTTCTATTATTCTCAAATTTCAATCTATAATTTTCATTTTTCAATAGCGTCCACGCTGGCCACATAGTTGTCAACACACATTCATTGACTTAATTTTTTACCTCTTGCTGGTGTTCAGGAACGCCCTCGAGATAATAATTCAGTGTTACGGCGAGAAGAAAAGAGCTGGCATTAACGCAAACTACATCTGCTCTCATCTCTAAAGAGTACTCGTCTCCATTCATTATCTCTCCGGTGTTCCCGGCACCACAGAGAACGCCTTCTCCGATGGGCAGGCGTTAGAGGTACACACCGTACAGGGCGTCAGAAATAACCCTATATTTTCCTAGGCGAAATCAGTTTATAAAGCTGGGTATTAATTCCAAATAATTTGGACCCTTTCTAAATAATCATTTAAGGATCTGCTATCCCTTGCCATGATGCATTGAATGCGGTCTTGTCTTTGTGGTCTTTAATTACAGCCGTATGTGTTAGGTAATGACAATTTTCGGTTTTCTCATCTTCAGCAGACTCTACGATATCTTCTCCAGCCCATAACGATACGAAACGAAAGACCAGCCATACGCAAACTTCTTCAAAAGCTTGATGAAGAAAACTACTGAGATAGCGACTCCGTTTGCGAGGTCGGTATTGAAAATTGATATGAAGGAGAAGATGGCGATGTGGAAGGAACATTATATTTATTGACTGATTCGGTAAATTAAAGTGATAAACAATCTGATAACATGGACAAAATCTCTCTTGATTCGGAATTTGAATGGCTTGAACCAGATACTGTTGTTTTGAAACTAACGTTAAACGTTTTGAATTTTACTGGCGAAAACGTTATAAAAGGCTTTGCTCCTCAAGCTACAAAAGAAACAGAATTTTTAAAAATATTTTCCTGCGAAGTATTATTAAAAAAATGATCAAAGAAACAAATCGTTAATTGGAACAAATACTAAGGCGAAATTCCAGTTTCAGTCTTGAGTTAAAAGACAAAAAACATACAGTTACATCTAAGAATGTTATTGAAAATGAATTTCTAAAGTTTTTGGTGCTGACATTGCTGATGGGGCATATGCAATAACAATTCATCAGTAATACAAACTCGACAAATAGAAAAGCGAAAAGGATCAAATATGCAAAAATACAAATATATATAAACTAATCTCCTTTTACTGAAACTCTAATTCAGAAAACTTATAAGGCATTTCTCTCGCCTTCCTGGCATGCCTTCGTGGTATAGCTGTCAGGACACTCGGCTTGTATTCAAGAGGTCCGTGGTTCAAGTCCTGGCGAGAGTTTTGCACATTTCTTCAGCTTCCTGGCATCGAACATAACCTAATAACTCTACAGTGGCGCTCGAACTAAAAGGTAATGGATGATGATTCTCCACCACCAGGATTTGGCGATTCGGTCCCCTAATCTCCAGTCGGCCTTTTACAGGGGTAGTATATAAATTAGTTTTCCCGCCTTCTTGGAATGCCTTCGTGGTGTAGTGGTCAGCAGGCTCGGGAGGTCCGTAATTAGAGTCCCGGCGAGGGCACTGCTCATTTTTCATCTCTCTTGCTTCTAAAATACCTAATGTGTCTACAAACTCATCGGAGAAAAATGAATTAAAAGTTTCATAAAAGTCGATTAATATGTTTCGAAATTATGTTTAGTTCTCGTTCATTTGAGATCAAAAACGGAAAAGATTCAATTAAATTTTCATTTAAGACGCTAAAATTCATTTAAAACCGAAAACCTAAATCTCAGACGTATGCAGAAGTTCCCCTACACGCTTTCGAAACACCTGGGAAAATGAATAAAACATTACATTGGGCCAAATCGGCATCAAAAAAGTAATAAAAGTTATAAAATAATATAAATTATGCAATTTGACCATTTAAAAAACAAATTGACCAAAAAAAAAAAAAAGGAATTCAAAGATATTTCAATTGATATTTCAATTGATAAATGATATTTTTTGAAAAAAATTTGCGATAAGGTTCAAAATGTCAATTAGCAAAAACAAAGTATTTTAACTTCTGCTTAAAATATCCTATCCTGTTAAACTTTGCGTGCGGAAGTGCGAAACGTTGGGTAAGGTCTGTAAAAATTATTGCCGAAAAGGTGGATGACTGTCAACTCTAACATGGCGGCGGAAGAAACTTCTAAAAGATCCTGTCCTCCGCAAAATCTTAAAAAGAGAAATCAAAACTAGTTTAAAGTTGAGGAAAATATAACATTTTAAAAGATTAAAATCTTCAGGTAATCGGGGTACAGTACGTCTTTGAAAATAGAAGCTCATTTCTTTACAAAAAGCAATATTTGCCAGTTTATTTAAACTGACAAAACTGTACAAAGATAGTATAAATAATAACTAAAAGAGAAAGAAACAAGATCTTTGTAAACATTTACATTAAATTTCTTATCGTTGTCATCCAGTTAGTACCACCAATTAAGGTTCAAGTAATAATTTTCATTTCACTCTAGATGAGAATTTTTAAGTAGCTAATAGCAACTTTCTTTAAAGGTGTAGAAATTTCAATAAAGGTGTTATTATTCTCTGAGAGAAGTTTGACAAAGTTGGTGATTTCGTCTTGTAAGTATTCGACACTGTTGAAAAAAATTGATTATCCATTATATCATGTGGATTTGCTGTGCCCGAAGATTCTAAATTATAATATAATTCTTTTCTTTCCATTCAAATGCAAAATTTTAAATAGGGATATGCTTAAAATTCACTATTTAGTGTATACTATGTGATTTGTTTCTTTTTTAAGCTGCAAGCTTGGTTTAGTTTATTTAATTAAAAGCACACGAAGGCTATCTGCCTAAAGGTGAAGAGGCGTTCGTGGGGAACTTTCTGAAATTAAGCTGCATGTCTTTCATTACGGAACTGAAGGGTGTCATTGGGTAAATCATTCCGGATTAAATATTTCTAAGTAGACGTTTTGCAAATTTTAAGGTATGAAAAATCCAAGCATACAATAGTTTTTACGACTTGTGTAATAAAGGTAAAAAATAAGCAGTTATGTAATATTTATTTTCAAAATTTAATTTGTAACTTCTTACTTTGAAATAATCTTCATTTACACCTTTCCATTTCATAATATCAAAATTGTATTTAAAGTGTTTTTTACCGGTAATTATGTTATTTGTTTTACACTTTACGCTCTGATACATGTATTTACTGTTTTCTTATGGAGATATGACTTTTGCTGGTAACCTTAAAGTTCTTTTTTTTGGTCTACTGTTTTTTAAGGGGTTATGACCTATTGGTATTCATAGGATTTTATTGGTTTTGGGAATTTTGCATGTGAGTATACCCATACAATTGAAGTTTTTCCTGGTATTTGTCCTATGGTTTTCTTTATGAAGGCATGCCCTATGGATATGCATAAAGTTCTATAGGTTTTTGTGTATGGGCTTTTACGAGGATTTGACCTACAGGTACCCGTACAGCTGTACGGGTTTCTTCTATGGGTTTTTACTGGGATTTGGCCTACGGATACCAGCAGAACTGTACGGGTACCCGTAGGCCAATTCCCCGTAAAATATTTTTATGGGTTTCTATGGAGCATTTTTAGCAGTGGACAAACTGTTTTCTAGAATAAAATATTTTAGGTTTAAAAATTAAAAAAAGGGACATTTACTCAAGTACCGTTTTATAGTGTTTATTGAAAATTAGTTAGTAATATATTTCAGGTATTAATAACAGAATTAATTCAAGTCATTAAAAATGTCAATTTATTTAGCATGCAAACCAGTCATAATTCAAAACACCGCATTTACAAGCAAATTCCATTTGTGTTTTTACACTTAATTTAAACACTCACCAAGGGACCGTGTTCACTAGAGTATCAAAATTAAAGTAATATTCTAATGCAAAGAGCTTTTGAAATTTAGGGAAAATTAATTGTTAGGTATAGTTTCAGGAAGATTTTGGGGGAAAAAGTTACACGACAGTTAGTTGTTGTCTTCAGTGCCGTGTAATATCATTCTATGTTTTATTATGCTACGTAATTTAGCGCATCAAGATAAATTTCCAGATAATTTCAGGTGCTTGGTCAGTGAAAACATCAACCATGCCGGCATATTTTATATTGTGCAACTTAAATTCTGCGATAATATTAGTGAATATCTTTACATGCAATTACTCAAAAAGATTCCATTGTCAAGATCAAGCGAATACTATACTAACACAGTTGAATTGACAGTTTCCCCCTTTTTCTATCGAAAATTTGGCAGACATTCATCGGCTTCATTAGCATCTCGTTTGTAGCATTATGGCCTACTATCAAAACGATTTTATAACTCAGTGGCCAAGGTATGCCACCAGGAATTTGTCCAATGACTGACAAAGGCATTCAATTAGTTAAAAGGTCAAAGTTCAGAGATTCAGACAGGGAACATGTTTTGTCTTAGAACAATGGTTTGCGTATTATATGAGAACTTTTACATCCTGTTTGTATTCTAGGAGCTGAACGGACAGTGATAATTTACAAATGCTACTCTAATCTCTCTTGAATGTCTTCAAAATTATTTGACCCTGAAATCGCGACACTGATACGAAGGCAACTTTTAAAATGAGCCCTCACTGTATCTGAAATCTGATGACGAGCGATGAGCCCCAGGGAGAAACATAATAAAGAAATTCGTTTCTTCTAGAAAGACAAAAGCTTTCAAATTGATTGACAAATTTTAGTGTATTTACGATTTTCAGGTTTAAGACTGGAATCGTAAAACTATTTTTGTTTCCCTGACACAAAATTTATATTTATGTTCTTGTGATTTGTTTGAATAACAGTACTTTCACTGTAAACTTCCGTACGTGAAAGTCACTTCAACATGAACAGATATATATGGAAATTCAGATAGACAGAACTGTTAAGAATGAATTGATAAGAATGTAAAAGAAGCTGTTTGTACCTGTACTCAAGCACGTGGGAATTTATATTTGTTTATGTAAGTGTATACCTACATATCTATGTTGTATGTGTATAATACATGTGTATAATAATATATAATATACACTGGTGTGCAAAAATTAAGGACGAGACGGTTTTTTCAATATGACTTTGTACAAAAGCTTTCCAAATCAACACATTTAATACCGTAAGATCCCCAATACGTAAGGACATGCGTAATGTAAGCAACACTTACTAAAAGAGAAATCAGAGGGATAAAAAGAAGCTTTATTGAAAAAGTAGCATGGAGCGCAATGCGACTGAAGGCCGAAACATCCCTGTGATGGGTGTCCAGCAAGAAACATCCGGTCTTTAATAGGGGATATGATCTCCCCTGACTGCTAGGCAGGTTTCACATCATTTGTGCATGCTGGATATGTGGTTGTTAATGAGCTGATGAGACACTGCTGCTCGTTCCTCTTGTAGCACCAATCGCAGTTTCGGAATCGTTACTGGCGATAAGTTACGTGCTGCCACGGGTCTCCCTAGCAAGTTCCGTACATGCTTGACGGGATTTAGATCCAGAGACCTTGCCGACCACTCCATGTGTTCAATATCTTCACTCTCCAACAGCTCTTCGACAGTAACTGTGCGATGAGGTGGAGCGTTGTCGTCCATGAAGAGGAACTGAGGACCCATAGCCCTTGTGAAAAGACGCATGTAAGGAAGAAGAACCTATTTACAATAGCAGTCCCAGGTGACGAACCTCCTTGGGAGATATGAAGGTCGGTCCGGCTACCAAGCATTATTCTGCTCGAACGAGAACTCCGCGACCTCCAAAACAGTCCCTTTTGATGATGTTGAAGGGGTTATTTCGTGTTCCCCGTTCTGTCCAGATGTGTATGTGTCTAGAATCGCAACTCAGACTAAATCTGCTCTCATCTGTAAAGAGTACTCGTTCCCATTCATTGTGTCTCCAATGCCGGTGTTCCCGGCACCACAGAGAACGCCTTCTCCGATGGGCAGGCGTTAGAGGTACACACCGTACAGGGGCGTCGGGCAAACAAGACCACCACCGTGCAGTCTTGTGGCCACGGTAAAACGCGATATCGGTCGTCCAGTCGCTTGTGTCATGTGTCTAGCGATTTCTCCCGCTGTCTGCCGTCTGTTTCTTCTGGCCTGTAAGGCAATATACCGGTCATCTGTGGGTGTGGTTCCTCGTGGACGACCACTACTAAACCCCCAGATAGCTGTTCCTGTAGTTAAAAATTGTCTCCAAAGTCGTGAAACGATGCTGTGAGCAATTCCGAACTCTGCAGCCACACTTGTCACACTGCGGCCTTCCTCCAACTTCCCAATGATTCGACCTCGGGTAAAAGCATCCAGATGTCGTCTAACAGACTGATTATTCGCCATTTCTCGCTGAGGCAGCAACTCGGTGTGATTTTAACTGCTATACGGAGTGCAATCTCTTTGCCAGAAATACTGATCTTACACCGACCACATGCTTTATACTACTCAGACACTCCCCCATCACGTCTACCTGCATATCTGCGCATGTGCTACCGTACATCACCTTACTTAATCTCCTGATTGGTCTTTCTGTCTGCTCTGCCTCTTCGTTCAGCTGATATGCTAATTTTTCGACTTCGTCCTTAATTTTTGCACACCAGTGTACATTCAATTCAGAATAAAAAACATATTTCTGTACATTTGAAATAAAATTGTCTTACAGTTTTTAAATAATATAAGTTTATTGAGAGTAATTTAAAAAGTCTGAATAAAATTATGCAATTGCATATTATTATTATCATATCTGTATTTTTCATCTGCGTGAAGAAATACTATTTAATCCAGATTCATTTAATTATTCATAAATATACTACTTAAAATATTATGAACGCTGTTATTTTGCAGAGAGGAAAACTATGCAGAAAACTAAAAAAAAATTTTTTTTTTAAAGCAAATTTAAAATGTTACTAATATTTGAGCAGAATTATTACTGTACTACAAGGTACGAACATTTTGTAAATATAATTTTACTTTAATTAGAATTACTCATAGTTCATCAGAATTAGTTTGATATTGTGAATACTATGTCAAGCTGAAAAGAACTTGAAATACGTATTCACAGATCAAAATATGGTTTCTCACTGCTTTTTAGGAATTTCGTTTCTGCTGCTACAGTTGTATACTGTCATTTAAAATTTTACCTCTGTAAGTAAAGTTCTATATTAATTTCTATTAAATGATTTTAATTCAACATTAAACTACCTTTTAAAATGCTACATATTATATATTATACACATACATGCATCTTAAAAATTATGCTGCCTAGACTGAAAACTATAGCCTAACTGACTTTCAGATTACTAAGATAAAAATTGCGATACTACTATCATATTAAATTTGCCACGGATATTCCTTTGGATTCCTGTACATTTAAGGTGTTGATTTTATCTTGTTTACAAAGAATATATTTAATTTATTTATATATAAGTTTTAATGTTACAATAGATACAATCAGATCAATATATATTTTTAATCTTACACTTTCAAACTCAAAAAAATGCAAGCACTTGTGCTATATGATTCATTGTAACACTTGCAGTCCTCCTCAGCTCAATTTTAATTTAAAAAAAAAAAAAAAAAATTCTGCTCTTGAATTGTCTTAATCCACAGGCATAATATTCGCATGATATTCGACACTAATTGTAGCTTGAGTCATTTTCTCGATCTAAAGAACGATAATATGCCGTGAACATCGACCCGAATATCAATAAGTGATAAAAATTGCGAACGTGAAATGTCAGCGATTAAATAAACTCATAAACCGAGAGCACTACGAAAATTCCTACTATTACGCCAAACATTTATAACTGCGAAACAAATGCAAATTAAAACGTAAACAACATGCGCTCATAATGCCCAGTTTTAAAGATTCGCCGTCACAAGAGCAATAGAAGCTCATTGGTCCATTTTCGAAGCCCCTCCCTCAGTGGCTACACTGATGTGGAGTTGTGAATTATGCGGCCGGGACGACGGTGAGGTAGGTGAACATATAGAATGGGCGCCAAATTAACTATTCGATCAAAAATTCAGAAATTTATTTTTAAAACTTATGATTTTTAATTCTATTGTTTATATTGAAACAATAAAATCAGTTTTTCATTTTTAGAGAACTGAAAAAGGAGGTTTAAAATTTTGAATACTTTGTGGAAGATTTAAGAGAAGCTTATTATAAGGTAATTAATTGATTTTGATGTAACAAATATCTTTTAATAAATTTAGTTTTTTTCCGTTGGCTCTAACGGGATCGATATAAAAATATATTTAAAAGATATTTTTCTTTCTAAAAAAATTTAAGAGCTACTTGTTGCTGTGAATAAAAAATTAATAATAAACATCTGTCATAGTAGCGAAATTTAACACATAGAGGTTTCTTCAGTTAATTGATGAGGCACAATATAAGTAAAGATAAAATATGAAGTATCGTTAAATCTTGTTAATTTTGAAATTATGCTTTTATTGTCCAGATATCATGAGATTGTTAGCAAAAAAAGTGTCTGACAACCAAATTATTGACATATTTGAATTGGATGCCATATAAATTTCTGCTCAAGCTCAAATAAACTTTTCATCGACGGTGGATAGTTTAACTGATGAAAGATTCTGTGATTATTAAAGACTGGTTTCATTGATTAATCTACTATAATGATGTTTGCGACACTATATGCTTTAGAAACGATGCTTTGGTGTAGGATGTTCTGATAGAACTGTCTGATATTCAAGGTATAGAAGATTAAATGCAGTCAATTATATCACTACGATAAACTGTTTGAACAAGTTGCCTATGCTACCCTTCGGCTATTTCTGAAGGCGAACATTAATGGGAAGACCAGAAATATAGAAATTATTACTTGGTAGTTGTTAAGAAGAATTTTCGCGGTCAAAAATATCTCTTTGAGTGCTTAACATGAAATTCGCAATTTGACTTATCATACCGAAGAGGATTATTTGTGGAATTGCGTTAAAGGTAAAAAAAGAAAATGAAAGAATTATAAAATTTATTGCACATAAGAGAATTTCAACCAATGCGGAAAAATGTTCGTATAATTTTAGAAAAGCGAAATGGTTTTTGTATAATAACAAAGTTATAACATGTAACTCAGGTTTCATTATTGCAGTTTACAGAGGATTAGTAATTTAAATTAAGAATTATAATGGATTTTGATGTATTAATAACGCAACTGTGGTAAAGCGACATTGCAAACTAAACCATAGCTGATAATAAAGTATGTGGTATTTTTCGTTTCATAACAACCCGAACTTCACAATTTTCTACAGAGCCTAAGCACAGTTAAACCCTTATCTCTTATGACTCGATTGTTGTTTTCAAAGTAAGTATTGTGAATGATTTTTTAAGGTATGGCAATCCGTTTTTGTCCATTTACTGAGACAATTAAACCTAAAGATAAACTTTACTGCGGTTGAAATGAACTGATTATGAAAGTATGTTATTCTCATTGAAAATATCAAGTTGGCAAATATAACTTTTCAAAGAAAACTGTTTGGCGCATCTTCTCTTATAACGGAAAAGATCCAAAATCTTCGAGGAAGGAAAATCGAGCGCTATAATTAGCTAAATAACTTTTGAAATGCGCTTTCAAATAATAGCCAAACAGAATTATGAAAAGCTACGTCGAAAGAAGTTTATGGCCCAATAACATTTTAAAATATTTTCTCAATAGCTTTTGTTTTATATTTTTAAAATTTTAACATTATTTGAATTTCATTCAACAATAAATTTTTATTAACTTTTTTATGACAAAAAGTAAAATTCAGATAATTTCTTAAACAAAATCATTCAAAAATCGAATTTTTCACAGATGACGTCGGCAAACCCAGTGATGCTGAATACAAAAGAAGGAAAAAAATTAAAAAATTACTTTCATCAAAGCTGTGCTTTACAGTTACAAGATTGGCTGGCGAAATGCAGAAATTCAGTCAGAAATATCTAGTTTTAAAACCATGCTATTTCAACAAAAGCAGCTACAAGCATAAAACTTTTAAAAATAATTCACGATTATAGTTCAGTCCTATCCGAATTTGGAAGCAGCTTTAAGAAGTTTTTAATACTGCCAGTTACTGTAGCTGGTGAGGACCGAAGCTTTAGCAAACTTAAAATAATAAAGAGGTACATGAGATATTCACTAGGTCAAGAAAACTTTCAAGCATGGTCGTTCTCTCTATAGAACACCAGTTAAGTAATCAAATAGATATCGAAAAAAAATTATTGATGATTTTGCTTCTTCAAAAGCAATAAAAATTAAATTATAAATATGCTTGAAAAGTTTATAGCATATACGTTTGAGCAGATGTTTTATTTATACTACTCAATATTGTTTGCCATTCTTCAAAAAGCATACTTTTAATGTTTTCCATTTCAAAATTTTTAATCATTATATATGTTTTTCACTTTGTGAAATATACAAAGTTATAATTAAATATTACTGTACGAGTTATTACATTTTCACTTGAAATAGTTACTTTTAATGAGCATAAAATACATATAAATATAGTTAATTTGTTCTATATGTATGATTATATACATACATATGCAATAATGCATATATATATATATATATATTGCACGTGTTTGTATAATGTTACATTTTCAAGCATCATTTAGAGTTATTTATTTACTCTCCGCTTTGGCTTAGGTGGAAAAGTGTATAGACGCGGCTCTGGTTATGTGTATACTCGAAATATGCTAAAAACACAACAATTGTTCTGCATCAATTAGATTTGGTATAATGAGGTGGTACCTACTTCAGATAGCTAGAAACATAATTCTGTAACAGAACTATTTAACCGTAACCGAATTAGATTGAACGTCACCGAGTGCCGAACACGAACAATTTAAAACAGTCGACCTCCAGCCGCGATGACGTTAGGTTGTCATATAGTAGTTGTCTGTAATTCGAATGTTTGATGTTCCGTTATATGTTTAATATTTCTGTATATTTCCTTGTACCCGTTCCTGTGTGCTCTGTTAATAAAATACTTTAAAGCTAGCCGGCGTTCGTGTTCATTGAGGAACGGCTACAATTCTAAATAAGCTATAAATACATAATTATAAAATTTAAAAACAAGAGCACTCTCAAGGAAATAGCAAACCTTCATTTAATACACATACTTTTCTAATATTTTTCGGAATTACATTAATATTGCTCACGATTAAAAATGCAACATAAGGAATATTTATTTATGCTCAAGATTGCGAACACTTTCAGAAGAAACTTAAGTAATTCAACTTTACCTATGTTGTCTCTGCATGCGTATTTTTGAAATGAGACAGTAAAATAGCCTTTGTTTGGCACAGATTTTGAAAAAAATTCTGTAAATATTAAGAGCGATTAGACTCAAGAGGTTCAAAATCAGTCATAATGTAATTATCCTAGTTCAGAGGGATAATGCTAAGAATATCTAATTATCTAAATTCAAATATCTGCAAGAATCAAGAAGGAAAAATTTGTTTTTCTTCTTTAAGACTTTCCAACATTAAATGTAACTAACAATCGGACACAGGCATACACCTTTCATTCTCTTTATTCAAATCAAAGAGTGCATAAAATGAAACATTAAGGAAAATATCTTTTTTTTCTTCAATATTTAATTTTATATGGATATCTGTGAGATATCTGTTGGCACAACACGGATATCTGTTGACAGCGCAGGCATTTTCATATTCGTTCGCAACATAGCGCCCATTTTTGAAATGCTCTAGGGTTCTGTTTTTTCTTACACATTATAATCAAATTATCTCGCAAAAAAATAAAAAGGAAAATGCTATGAATATAAAAAATAAATTTGTGCCGATTGCTTCTTTTATAATTTTAAAATTTTGCCTTTTTAACTATTACTTATTGTAATTTCTAATAAATCCTAGTGACATAAACATTTTCACGCTTTCAACAAGAATTATCACTTCAGAAATGCAAGGAACGTACTCTAAAATTAGTTCCACAATTAAATTCCACAAAAGGATACTTATTCAAAAAATAAAGCACAATGAGTATTTGGCATTACACCTGGATAAAAGTACTGCTGCACTTTGTTTACATACGGTTCAAAGAAAATAAACGAATTGCCGAAGAGTATTTATTTCGTGAATCGCATTATGATAGGGCAACTGCAAATGAAATTTCCAAAGTAATTGACAATTTTGCTGAAATAGATAAAGAAAGTCACACCTGAAATTAAATTTACTCACTGTATTCAACGTGACACTTTTGTAGCCAAAACAATTCCCGAAAACCTGAAAATCGTTTTGAATCAAGCTGTGAAAATTGTTAATTTTATTAAAAACCGAGCTTTAAATTGAAGAATATTTACGTTTCTATGCCAAGAGATGAGCAGTTAACATGAAGAGTTTTTCTTTCATCCCGAAGTAAGGTATTTATCCAGAGGCAAAGTTTTAAATCGACTTTTTGAACTTTGATCAGAAATTCAAATTTTCCTCTGTGATTCAAAATTTGAAGTGCAAAAAATTTTTATTTAGTGAATTATTATGGGGGTGTTTGACATATTTAGCTGATAGTTTTGGAAAATTAAATGAATTAAATATAGGATTACAATTATAAAGTGTTAATTTGTTTACCATTAGAGATGAAATAAAAGCAATGATAAAACTCCAGCTAATAACGAAGAATTGGATAATAATATTTTAAGCTTTTTACCGCCTTTAGAAAGTTTTTTAACCGAAAATAATCTGAAAATAAAAGAAGAATTAGCATCTGACTTTCAAAATCACTGTTTTTCATTGTTGAATCATTTCAATATGTATTTTCCTGAGGATTAGGAAAAAGAAAATTGGATTGGAAATCCATTTTGTTCAAATGTACACTGTGAAAGAGAAAAAAAAAGGACAGTTCTATATTTCCTGTCCTACTAGGCCGATCTTCGAAATTCAACTTGCGTTTTTCATGTCTCGAAAGTGCGACTTAGGATATGTATTAGATTTATACATAGCGTTGTTCTAATATAGGTATTTTGACACAAAATCGGACATTTTCTGAAATGACGTATCAATTTTTTTTTCCGAAATCAAGTACAGTTAATCAAGTACAGTTTTATACTGTTTTTTGAAAATAAGTTAGTAATATATTTGAGGTATTAATAACAGAATTAACTTAAGTCATTAAAATGTCAATTTATTTAGCATGCAAACCTATAATTCAAAACACCGCATTTACAAGTAAATTCCATTTATATTTTTACACTAGATTTCCATACTCACCAACGGAACGTGTTTACTCGAGTATCAAAATTAAGGTAATTTTCTAGTGCAAAGAGCTTTTGAAATTTAGGGGAAAGTTAATTGTTAGGTATAGTCTAAGGAAGATTTTGGGGGAAAATTTACACGACAGTGAGTTGTTGTCTTCAGTGCCGTATGATATCATTCTATGTTTTATTATGTTACATAATTTAGCAAATCGAGATAAATTTCCAGATAAATTCAGGTGCGGTCAGTGAAAATATTTCCTGTTGGAAATCGTCGCCGCACTCGAATTTTTCTGTTAAAAGGTCAAAGTTAAGAGGTCAAAGTTTAGAGATTCAGACAGGGAATATGTTTTGTCTTAGAACAATGATTTGTGTATTATATGAGAACTTTTACATCCTGTTTGTATCCTCGGAGCTGAACGGACAGTGATAATTCACAAATGCTACTTTAATCCCTTTTGAATGTCTTCAAAATTATTTGACCCTGAAATCGCGACACTGATACGGAGGCAGCTTTTAAAATGAGCCCTCACTGCATCTGAAATCTAATGGCCAGCGATGAGCCCCAGGGAGAAATGTAATGAAGAAATTCGTTTCTTCTAGAAAGGCAAAAGCTTTCCAATTGATTGACAAGTTTTAGTGTATTTACGATTTTCAGGTTTAAGACTGGAATCGTAAAACTATTTTTGTTTCCTTGACACAAAATTTATATTTATGTTCCTATGATTTGTTTGAATAACAGTACCTTCACTGTAAACTTCCGTACGTGAAAGTAACTTCAACATGAATAGATATATATGGAAATTCAGATAGACAGAACTGTTAAGAATGAACTGAAAAGAACGTAAAAAAAGCTGCTTGTACCTGTACTCAAGCACGTGGGAATTTATATTTGTTTATGTAAGTGTATACCTACATATCTATGTTGCATGTGTAAAATGCATGTGCATACATA
Organism: Stegodyphus mimosarum; assembly: GCA_000611955.2. Taxonomy (NCBI): domain Eukaryota; kingdom Metazoa; phylum Arthropoda; class Arachnida; order Araneae; family Eresidae; genus Stegodyphus; species Stegodyphus mimosarum. The sequence goes on along the minus strand of KK115295.1, from coordinate 19,094 downwards.
ATATATACTGCATTTATATAATATGCTATAAGCATGTAATTGCAAATATACACATAAAGGGGAAAGCATACGTACCCTTAAATGAGAATATACGTTATACGCACGCTCGTATATACGCACTCGTATATACATATCCATTTATACATATGTGTTTGCGTGTGTATTTATGCATACATATATGAATATATAGCTGTAGATATATGCATGTGTATATATTTACTAATATATGTATATGTTTAATCTGCCAACTTGATTGTGGCCCCAACATGTTTGCTGAAACAAAAAATGAAGATTTAATCTGCCTTCGCCTCATTTTCTATTCATTATGGCTCAACTGATCATTACTACTGAGTTTGTTTTTGCTATTTCACATAGATATTAAATTTTTTTATATGTGCATAATATTTCTATATATCTATGTATATCTTAAAGCATTTAAATTTAAAATTAAACTTGAATAAAAAAAGGCGATTCTTCAACAATATTAATAACTGCAACCGTAGATAAGAGGTTTAACACATATCAAATTACAATTTAAACATATGAAAATTATAATGAAATTCATTACTAATGCTGACATTGATGATGGCGCGTATTTTCAATCAGAATTCATCAGTAGAACAAACTGAAAAATGAAAATGCGAAAGGGAAAAAATATACAAAATTATAAAAGCATAAAAATTAATCTCCTTTTATTGAAACTCTAATTAAGAAATCATCAAGGGAAATGAATTAAAGTTTCATAAAAGTAGATTAGTATGTTTCATTCTTCTGGTTCATTTGAGATCAAAAAATGAAAACAGATTCAATTAAATTTTCATTTAAGTCATTAAAATTCATTTAAAATAAAAAAATCGAATCTCAAATGTATCCAGAATTTCTCTACACGCTTGGGCAACATTTGGGAAAAAGAATAAATAATTGCATTTTGATAAATTTATATAAAAAATACAAATACTTTACATTATGCAAATTCACCACTTAAAAATTAAACTTTAGTCGAATGTAAAACCTCGATTTGAAAAACATGTAAGCTAAATACCATTTCTTCTCTGCTCAGTAAAAAAACAACAACAAACACTCTGAAAAACACTTAAATGTATTTACAAAATCACTTGTAATAAATGTGACTGAATTTATATTGGACAAACCGAAAAAATTAGGAGTAATAAATATTCGGAAAAATATTAAAAGTAATAACAACCGAGCATATTAAGAAATTTAAAAGTCATTAACAAATCATTAAGAAAATTAAAAGTCTGCTTCATAAGCAACAGGAAAAATGCCCATAATAATACAGCGATTCTTGAACTTTTTCAATGTCACGATTTCGAACAAATTAGTATTTCCATTTTGGATATTATTCCCAACACCAAAGTAAGACTTCTTAAAGAATCTATTTACATATTACGAATTAAAATACTTTACCTATGCGGGTTCAATTCTTATATGGAGAGTAACTGAAGCATAATTCATTTAGTAATGAAAACAGTTCAGTTTATTCTCAGTTTGGAAGATTCGAGCAAAAACAATAAGAGGAACAGGAGGAGGAGATAGAAATAAAAGATATTTTTTTTACTTTAATTTTGGAATATTGATTGCAAAATTTCTTAATTTTTTCAACAACATTTTTTCACTAAAATTTATTAATTTACTCCAAACCTTCAAACACAAAATCCTTAAGCAATTGCTATACCTTTTCAATTTAAAATTGAAGGCCCCCAGTTGCAAAAGACATTATAATAGTCTTTCGTAAATACAAACTATATAGCAACAAATCTTTTGAAAATAAACATTAGTGTACTATTCACTTCCAGCATCCCGTTTATGACCGATTAAAAATTACTAAAATCTTTAAACTACATCAACATCTATTTTTAGACAAAGTGCAGGGAATACCAATCTATCGATATGAAAGAACACTAGGTAGCCTGTAAGTCTGCTTATGCCACATAGATAATCATGCGAAGTTTCAGCGAAAATTCAGTTACGTGCCAATTCTTCTCAGCACGATCCAGATTGGAATCTATCAAGCCCATCTCCGGAACATGACTAGATGGCGATTGGCACTCGTCGGGAACATCTTGTTAAGGAAAATTTGAGACTAGAAACTTTACCTACATGCTATTACACCGACCCTATGGATGCACTATTTTGGATTAAAAGGCAAAAAAGCTGGGCGTTTTTCGCGTATATTAGAGTGAAAGAAATCTATAGTCTAAGTGATCCAAATGGATGGAATTATGTTCTGGAACGCAAACTCCAGCGAACATCCTTTCTCGAGGGTACAGCCTGAAAACCTTGGTCAGATCCAAATGGTGCAAGGGTTCTCAATGGTTGAGGAATGCCCCAGGCAAAAGGAATAGCTCTGAAATTTTGTTGAAATTGTAGATGCTTAAAGGAAGCAATAATTTCTACAGTTAATTCAAATGTTAGAACGGAGACTAATTTTGATTCAATTTCTCCTAACGATACCTTTTGAAAGGTAATATCTTGTATCTTTCGTTTTATAAAAAATATTTGATTAAGTCCTGATGAGAGACCATCTGGAAAAATTACCGCGAATGAAATGAAAGCAGCCGAATTAACTCATCTGAGATTAGTGCAGAGTGAATCCTTTTCTACATTAGAAAAAAAGATTACAAAAGATTTACGTGCATTCAGCCAATGATTGTGTAGGGTTTACTTTAGTTTTTATAATAGAACACGCCTTTCCTATACATTTTCATTTCCCTTTTATGTTTCCCTACCGGAATGAGTTTTCAGGATTACGATTTACGCAAATGCCCTGGAAACGAGTATTTAAGACGAATTCTCGGCCATTTCAGTAGGAGAGTGCGTACTGCCATTGGACCGCGTTTTTGCTATCAATATAAGCTTACTGTTCTTTGGCATTACTTCTACATGCCTGCTAGTATAATCTGGTGATTCTTAATTAAGGGCCAACTCCGTTAGGTGATTCTGTGTAGCTTCGTCTTGTCACTTTTAATTAGCATTATGTTATTTTTATATTTCCCTTTTGAGTTAAAGCCCAAATGGAGGCTTATTATACGCCCGAGAAGGGGCCATCTCTTAACGTATTTTGAGTTTCACTAACGTTGATGGAACCCTTCTTTAGACTTGTCACTTACAAGAACGCAACGAATAGTCGCTACACAGTTCTTCAGCATTCTAGATTTCAAGGAAACCTAATTTTACTAGGATATTACACTGGCTCACGAATAATGTCGAATCATGTCCTTTACATATGAATTTACATATGAAAAACACATTCACAGCACATCTTCAAAAAAATGCAGCAAGTACAACTATAAATTCCTAATAGAAATAAAATTCTCAAAAAGCTAGGATTTTTGCACAAAGTTTTATACACGTCTAATTCAAATAAGAAATTTAACACCAAAATATATTCCACCAAATAAACTGACTAATTACAAATAACACACATCAAAGTGAGGGGCAACATTAGCATATTGCCACCAGGGGCACCCTCCAAACGATCTAAATTTTGCTGTTCGGTGTCTTCTTAAGTTCTAAAAATTTGTTTGCCCCTAAATTCTGCTTCCTCGCTACTATAATTAGTATATGAAAGTGACTCATTCATCGTATGTGCAAATTCTATATTGTTACATACTCTTTCCGGTTTGTCATTTGGAGTATAAAATATTTCGATAAACAAAACACAAAATATTCGTCTCAACAACAGCTAGACTCTAAGACGTACGAATAAATCCCCTAAAACCACGAAATCATCATATCACTAAAAACAAATGTTTCCGGAAAAACCGTGATTTTACATTCTGTATTGTTGAACAGAATACCAATTTGTTTCCGCCAGACGTTAAACTCCGTACTTCCTTTACAATGCATTGTGACCAAGAAAAAAAAACCGTTTTGGGAGGACGTATGTGCGAAATCCATATGTATTCAAATAGATGAAGGGTATGCGCAAAGATTGATTTACCTAATGTTATGTGTATATTCCAAAAATTCTAAAAGCACAGCAATTGTCCTGCATGAATTAGATTTGGTATAATGAGGTGGTACCTATTTCAGATAGCCAGAAATATAATTCTAAATATGCTATAAATATACAATTATAAAATTTAAGAACAAGAGCAGTCTCAGGGAAATAGCAAGCCTTCATTTAATATACATACTTTTCTAACATTTTTCCGAATTACATTAATTTTGTTCACGATTTAAAATGCAACATAAGGAATGTTTATTTGTACTAGAGATTAGGAACACTTTCAGAAGAAATTTAAGTACTTCAACTTTACATATGTTGTAGCCTATTGTTGTCTGGCATGTTTATTTTTGAAATAAGACAGTATAACAGCCTTTGTTTGGCACAGATTTTGAAAACTCTTCTGTAAATATTAAGACTGATTAGACTCAAGAGGTTCAAAGCCATTCATAATGTAATCATCCTAGTTCAAAGGGATAATGAAAGATTTTTGCATAAGAAGGAACAACAGATAAAAACAATTAGAGTGCGATACACTGCCTTATGTTACTTGCATTTTATATAATTTCAAAAAACGATAATTTTACACACGATTTTCACACGCGCTGCATACTATTAGCCCTAAACGGACGTTAAATCCCCCAAAGTGCTATAAGTTTCGGAATGATATCTTGCGTCGGTTCACCATAAATATTCGTTTCACTTTTCAGATTGCTGCCAGAAAATATTGTCACCTTGTGTTACATATAAAGAAGTTAAATAATGAAGAATCTGCAAGAATGTGTGCATTTTTCTCGCATCCTGAAAAAAGTGCGGAATCTAGAGACATCAAAGTTCGAATAACGTAGTCTCCACCCGAATATGGGCACATGAAATCCCGAATTTTGAATTATTTTTATTTTTTATTTCATATTTTGTAAAACTTGAATGAATTTTTGAATAACACATTCAACGATTTCAAAGCCATCAGTGACACCACTGTGCGAAAAAAAAAGCAACACTTTACTCCAGCTCGCGAGATTGTGTATCGGAATTTATAAAAATATTCGGTTTTTAAATATTTGATGATTTTGCTGTTGAATCAAATTTTATGTTCTGTAACCGCCAAGAACTTGACATTTGATAGATAAAGTAAACACACGAAAGATTAATCATATAATGAGAAAAAAAGTTTGTAAAGTCATCTTAGTAAGAAAACTGAAGGTTGATATGATAAACGTACAAAAGACTGAAAAAAGCAGAAAAATGTGTGCCAGTACTTTACACGCTTAATTCCTCGTAGTGAGTATTAAGCAAGAAGTAAAGTAATTACCTTTCTCGCTCATTTTTCGAATAAAAGAACGGAATATGAATCCTTAAAGTTTAGAAATTTGTTAGCCTTTGCTTCCAGCTGCGGAGTTTCAGCCTTAGGTTGAAGAAGCTTAAAGGGAGTAGCGAAGATTAGCCAGAGATCATCTACACTCATGTCCATAAATTAAGGATAATGCAAAATCAGGCAAAGGAAGACTTAGAAGCAAAGCAAATTTGACTTATTTGTAAAGCTTGTTTATTAAACAAAAGGTAAAGAGCAAAAAAAGATGCAATATGTTTGATATTATTTAAAAAATTAGCGATTTTTTCTCCCTGGAGCAAATTACAAAGAAAACCTATTTACAAAAAAGCAATATTACATGGTTGGTATGATTGTTAATACATTGCATATCTCCCAGACGATGCAGTATTATATCCAGACTAAGTATCAAATTATTGATCTGATCTTGCGGGATATTACACCACTCAAAAGCAATGCCCTCCAAAATTCCGGTAGACATCTAAGAGGAGGTTGACGGGCTGCAAATCGTCGGCCAAGCACAAGTGCTCTACTGGATTCAAGTCCGGTGAGAATGCTCGCCAGTCCATACGGGTGATGTCCTCCGATTGAAGGCATTCGCTTGCGATGATTGCCCGGTGAGGACGAGCGTTGTCGTCCATAAACACAAATTGTGCGCCCATGGCGCCCCGAAACAAACGTACATGCTGTTCCAGAATGATGTCCCGATAGATTTGGCTTGTCATGGTTCCAATTTGAACATGCAGGTCAGTTCTGGAACCCAGAATATTTCCACCCCAAATAAGCACTTCTGCACCACCGTAACGGTGTCGTTCAATGATGTTTTCTTGGTGGTAACGGGTATCTGGAGCTCTCCATATGAAAGTCCGGCTAGAATCAGACTGCAAGCTAAACTTGGACTCGTCGGAAAACATTTTGCGGTTTCCACAATGCATGCTCTGTACTCCAGGCTAACCGCAGGCGACAGTGAGTTGCAGTAAGTGGAACGCATCTGACAGGTCTACGAGCATATAGACCAATCTGCCCTAAGCGTCTGTACACGGTCTGCCTTGAAATTGTCGTACCAGTGGCTGAAGAGAGCTGACGAGAAAGATCTGAGGCTGTGCTCCGCCTGTTTCTTTTGGCAGTGACTGCCAAATACCGGTCCTCATTCGGCGTTGTAACTCTCGGGCGACCTGTGCTGTAACGTCTATTTACATTGCCATCATCTTGGAATTGTTGCCAAAGCCTGGAGATGACACTCTGGGCAATTCCAAGTTCGTCTGATACTTCCAGTTGGGTACGCCCACATTCCAGACGGCCGATAATTCTACTACGTAAAAAATCATCCAAATACGTCCTTTGTGTCATAACTATTCGGTTATTGCATTGAAATGCTTATAAAGCGCCTGCGAACAATTTTACTTCTTTGCCTGTATTCCTTATATATCACTCTCTTACACTCTCGTCATTGTGACGTACCATCGGTGTCATCTGGTTACTTCCTGAAATTTGTATATGATTCTTGAAAACGTGCTTAGTGATTTTACAGGTGATATATTTATTTTAGAGTTCGATTTCCGCGTGACTCCGAATTATCCTTAATTCGTGGACATGAGGGTATTATATTCTTTTCACAGTACATATGCTTTGGGTTGGATTCGGACGAAACGTTGTTTTCGGAACGGAAGAAAACGCTCTGTCTGGTGTCGAGGGTTTGGGCCAATATGACGACTTGCAATACGGCGAATTGCGTTCTTGTTGGTGTGCATTTTTGTATGTCGCTTGCGCCGAGTTACCGATTATTGGAAGTAGAAATATAAAGAATTTAGGTATTGCAGGAGTTATTTAATGCAGGAAAATTAATTCATTAAGCATGTACAACCCGTCTATCCTGGATCAGTAGTCAGAATTAACACTGAAAATGATCCAGAAGATTAACAATATACAAATATATTTGTTTCTTATCATTTGAATAATGATTTTCATCAGACTATAGGAACCTTATTATGCAGACATAAAATATTACTTTGTAAAAGAAAATTATATTTACACAGGTGATTAGAATTCATAATGCCGTTTTAAGATACAGTTACCAATAGAATTCCTTGTTACCTATAAATTGTATTTTCTGATTTTGTGTGAAAACATCCAATTTTCAAAAGAAAGTCTATGTTCCAAGTTCCAGTTTTTACTTTATGTTTCCACTTTATGCTGGAGATATTGAACAGTTGGTGCGACGTATTCCGGTTCCCTGAAATTATTCCCGATGGGCGCTTGACAGTGATGTGTTCGTGAGCGGAATCTCCGCAGAGCAGCAGTGAGCGGAAGAAAGAATGTGTATGCTGATGGGGCTTATGTTATTTTTATTTCATATTATTATAATCTTAGAGACAGATATTACTTATTTATTAAAAACATTTATTTAGATATTTTTTATTACCAACACGTATATTGTAACCAAACAAAAATGCATATTCATCAGTTTGCAAATTGGTGCACATTAAATTTTTTATTCGTAAACTACACTTTTTGCTTTTAAAATAAGATATTTTAAGTTTTTTTTAACGAATTTTGAATAAAACTGCATACTGCTGAAATTCTGAGAGAAGATGAACTGAGGGCCATAATTAATTCCTCATTATTTTTAGTTGGAAAGAGCAATCTAATGTATGCGGGATAATTTAATAAAACGTTACAAATGTTATTCAAATATTCATGTGCAAACAAAATTTTTTTAGTAAAGTCAATGTAGCAGACTATGATGTAGGTTTATTGAAACATTAACATATAATAAGTGTTTTAGCATACATTCATGATTATGAAATTTTTAATAAATTTCTTTTGATAATTGGCTATTTAATGGGAGTTTTTGCATAGAATTTGCATATTCTAATCTTGTGAGAAAAAGCGATATGAAAGCAACAATTATGATTCCTTACTATTCGATTATACCTGTATTCGCTGCAAGATTAACAAAGTTTCCTGTTAAAGAGCTAAAACTGTAATAATAACGTTGACAACTTTATCAATGTTTTCATTTTACAACATGACTGACATTTCGAAAGGACAACAGGAGTACAACTTGAATCTGTCTGCGGTATCCTCTTCTGTCCTATTTTATATTATCGATCTTAGATGCTTATAAATTGTTGAGAAATTTGCATTTCTCCTTTGCGGCTGCACAGTGGTGAAATTGCGTACGTTCGGGTTACGTGGCCAGAAGCCGTATTTCTCTTCAGCGTGGCATAACGATCTGATGTGTAGAACACTGACGTTAAAAGAATGTATAGAAGATTACGATGGGAATAGGAATCTAGCTGAATGTTCCAGGCAAAACAGTTACATAAAATATCATATGGAAATTTTGCTTCCAACTATCTGTGAACATACCAGTCAATCAACCGTTATCGATCATTATGATTTTCCTCAAACATCATAGTTTGATATATCTTGTTCATCGGTTTTGGTAACCTAAAAGAAAACAGTCATTTAAGTTTATGTTTAACTTTCAGCATTCATGCTCTTTAGGAAAAGAATCATGTTTCACACGACTCCAAATCTCTCCTCATTACCAAAATAAATTCAGCACAGCTAAGCATGCACTTAGTACTTCAAAAAATATTAATGAAAACTACATGCAATCCAAATATAAATCACGCAGTAAAGAAAAAAACATGAAAAAAGGAAGCCGTCACGTCAATGATTAGGCTCCTAAAAGCAGAATATATTTCTTAAATGTTAGTCACTAGCTTTTTCAGAAAATAAAAATGTGAATTTGAATTATGATTTTGATAAGCAAGCAAAAAACCGGAGTACGGAGTACTGTAGGTATAGTCCACACTCAAAAGCACAGTTTCAGGTATTTCCTGACATACTACTTACTACTTCTGGTGAATTTACCATCTCCGGCATCTTTTTCTTTTCAGTACTTACACGACAATAAAAAACCTAAAGATGTATGCATCACCTAACTATTTGAGCGGACACAAGAGTATATGTAACAGACATAGCTGCTTGAGCGAACACGAGTGTATTTAAAGTCAATGTCCACCAACTGTAAAAATGTGCCAATTGGTTATGTAGAATTTCATTATGTTTTTCTTGTAAAATGCTTCTTCTTATTCCTATAAATAAAATAGAAGTAGATGCTCTAAAGATAGTCAAACGAATGTTTTAACCTATTCACAAAGTTTCCTACGAGTTGGTAAATTCTAATGGGGCTGCAGATAATCAGAAAGTACAACGATATTACTGAAGGCAGGGTCGAACTTCAGTTTTCTCCAATCTATGATAACACAGTTACTGACTTCGCAAAGGACATTGAAAAGAGGGTATGAAGCTTTTTTTTATCATAGCATTTATTTAAATGAAGTTTACTACGAATAGTAAAAAGAGGTAACAATATTAAGCAATAAACTCCTAGAAAGGCCAATGGAAGTGGTAAGATTCCAAACAAAGGCGCAAAGGAATTTCGGAAGAAAGAGAGTGTCTTTCGCTGCAACCTTTACAAATGCAAATTTATGATTTACCTACTATCGAAGTACACTGAAGTTTGCGTGCATTATTGTTCTCTAGAAATCTGACGGAAATCCTACTATTCATAGTAGTTGTATACCAAAAACCTATTTCATCTACAATAGGAAAGTTATCTGAAAAGGTTCATGAGACAGCTGAAATATTTCATCCCAGTCAATGACATCTCATCATGCTGTTTTGTTTCCATTCCGGACACTACCACCACTACGTTTTACGTGTTGTAGAGATCAGTTGTGAACGACTCAAGAATGATCTGGCTGCATGTTTTCTAAATTCTGGGAAGTCTTTGGAGAAAAAATAGCTTGCAGGTCTTGTTAGAAAATTGTGAATTTTAAACTCTTTGGACCACAAAAGTTAGTAAGAATGCCGCCAAACATGCAAGAGCTGTTGTAGCTCCCCAAAATTGCTTAATTGTATTCAAGATACCAAAGAACGTGTTATCTTTGTGAAGTCGACTACTCATAAATTCATCAGTATATGAATTTGAGTCATGACGTGTGGTTCCTTTCTTTATTCCATACCATTTGGCCCAAAATAAAAAGTCACTAAACTTTTGATGTATGCACTTCTACATCAGATGAGCAAAGTTATGTCAGTGGTTTACTTTCAAACGTTCAAATCTCTCTGCTGCTAATACATCCGTTTTACATTCTCTCCATCAGCTCAAATAAATAATATATTCTTCTTAATTTTTTTATTTATTGAGAAAGGGAAGTTGTATTCCTAACGGAAACTCTTCTTATAAAACTCTTTTTGTTTCCTGAAAATCTTCCTGAAAATTCACCCAAACTTCCCTTCTCCAGGGAGCATTCTATCTCCGTGGTTTTCGCGCTATGCGAAAAGGCTTTCCTTGTTTCAACAAGAAACATTGTTCATCGATGTCAGCAATGATCCTTACATTTTTTACTTCCTCGTACGGAGTAAAAAGGAAGTATTGTAATTGTGAAAAATTTCGGTATCATATTTCAACGAAAATATCCATTTCGACCGCTATCGAATGCAGTTTAATGATGTTTTTGCTTGATTTCTCAGCGTAAGGACAGAATAAATGATTCTTTTTTCCCAAAAAAAAATTATAAAACTGAATTAAAATGGATCGTGAAGAGATTTTTTCGTGTACGTGTACAAAATATTTCATATGTCATTTTTCTTTAAATTTTCATCACAATTCTAGATTTTATAAAGTCTGAACATGTTTAATTACAATTAAGTGTTAAAATTTTAAATAAAGTCATTATCTTCTAAAAACAATAAATAATTAAGTATTTTATGGCAATATTTATTGACTCTATTATTGTAAAGAATTTTTTCATGTGATTTTCATTTTAGTGCCAAATACACGACGATGTATATATGCATAAAAAAATAACCAATAAAAAATGTAAAATAATTTTTTAAATACTTTTCCATATTTATTTAAGCCATGAATATGAAGAAAAAAAATTCGTAAAAGTATAGAAAATCACGCATCGAAGGGTTAATGCTTTCTGCAAACGGGAAACCTACCTGGCACGGCATTTCGACCTATAGTCCTACGATAAAACAATATTGGGCTCTCTGCGACTCACTCAATATTCAAAAGGGCGTCTTGTACCGGAAATTCGAATCGGATGATGGAAAGGCACTCCGATGGCAACCGATACTTCCATGATCCCGGACGTTCTTAAAGAACCAGATAGCAGTCAGACTGGAGGCCACTTCTCAATAATGAAGCTTGCCATTGAATTCAAGAGCGCTTCTATTTGAGTAATGCAAGGGCTAATGTGCAAATGTTGTGCCAATTTTGCGATGCATGAGGGGGCTGATATCTTTTAACAGTTTCTCCTTGATGATTACCAGAAACCAACAGGAATAGGACCACAAGTTACGGATGTTCTTCCTGGCCTATCGCAGTGCTGTCCACAAGACTATCAGCAATTTCCCATCCCAGATGCTCTTTGCTGGTGAACTTCCTCTGGTATGGGATTCGTTGTTTGGAAGTTCCTTCGGATGCGCCTTCATCGCTTGAGGAACACATTTTAGATCTCGAGGCACCGTTTGAAGTGATGCACAATTTTGCATGAGAGCAAGTATTCAACGCGGCGACGGAAAAAATGGAGACCTGATAGAAAGGAGTTCTATGGGATATCTATTCAGCGAACGTGACAACGTGTGGTTATATAATCCAATGGGACAGATATAACCTTATCCTTAACTGCAGTCACCCTGGAAAGGTCCACACGCAATCCTAGAAAGGCTGCTCTCGGGTCCTTATGTCATCAAATTCATTACGACAGACTGAACACTTACTATATCCATAATACGTAGCACACATAGTGCATATAATGTGAATAATAAACTCGGGTGATGGTCTTACTTGTATATAAATTTGTAAGTTCGTGCATTTAAGTATTGATTTCATGGTTGATATATTTTATTTTATTTAATAAATATAATTTTAGCATTACATATCTTTGCCATACTTTAAGTATGGTATCTTGTTTGGGGTTTGTAGTGCTCGGGACGTGCAGTCCTTTGGAAGGGGACAACGTTACAAATTTTATATACATGTAAATATGTTTAGTGAAATTATATAAAGAACAGTGCTATCTCTTCTGTAAAGTAATATGAATTGCCTCAAAGAAGAAACTCTTTCGAAAAAATGAGATTACAGGGCAAGCCTATTTAGGATTGAAGTACAATGCTATCCCGTAAAACTGGTGAGATATCCCCAAGCTCGAGATCGATTTGGCGAATAATATTTGTCCCCAAATATTCCGAGAAATCCCTCAAAATCTGAAAGTTTGCGATATTTGGGATATAACTGGTACTGTAATTGAATAACTGTAGTTAGGTGCCTATATGTGACTGTAAGCGTAACCGTTAAATTTAAACATATATTTGTTTCATACAGTTCCTTTCAGTGATTTCCAGACATGGAAGGTATCACAGATTTCTCGACGGCCGGGAGAAAACTATCTAACCGTAAGACTGTCAGTAGTTGTTAGTTTACATCTGAGTTCGGAGTACTGAGATATCCGTGAGAGGTGCGCTTTTAGTTTCGCTTTCCACTGTATAGGGTTTAGTATTTTGAAGTTTGAAGTGTAACTAACTACTCATTGCTGTGTGTTAGTGAGAAGAGTTATGCAAGTGCTTGTATAAAATGTTTCAGAAGTGTAAGGTGTTTCTTTGCGAAAATTAATTTTATAAAATTTGAAAGCATTGAATCACGGAACGGAAACCATTATAATTTTGGAATACATTTCTTGCATTTCCAAAATGACAAATCTTATTGAATGAGTGAACATCTTTGTGTCGCTAGGATTTAAAAGCAATTACATTAAATAATAATTAAGAAAAAAAATTTCGAAATTTTAAAGGAAGCAATCGGATGAATTTATTCTTTGAATCCAAAATTTTCTTTCTCTTTTTGCAAGATAATTTGATTATAATGTATGCAACAGTATCCTAAAAACTTGGAAAAATGGTCGCCAAGTTGCAAACGGATATGAAAATGCCCTGTGTTGCGAAGCAACATCTGTGTTCAAAAAAGACATTTTGTTCAATGGTAAATTTTATGAGGTCTTTGGTTTGAATAAAGCTAATGAAACGTACATGCGTGTGCCCGATAGTTAGTTACATTTAGTGATGCCTAAGCAAGAAATTCAAATGTTGCCTTCTAGATTGTTCCAGATGATTGCTTCACGTAATAGCGCAAACCTCAGGATGGTTGCCTCTCTAAAAGAGATCTAGAGTTATTAGAGGTTTTGTTGAAGCTGGAGACGTGGAAAATTTATAATGCGTTGCTGGGACTCACACGCTGGACCTCTCGAATACACGTCGCTCATGCTGCCAATTCCATCACGAAGGTATACGGAAAAGAGAAAGAAAATACGTTGCAGATGAAAGGCTGTGTTGAGTTCATCTAAATCTATTTCTAGGAGAAATAAAAGCTCTAAAATGTCAGTTTTCTGCGGGAATCATTTTAGAATAAAATCGGATAGTATGTAGGAGACTCAAGTGGGGAAAAAGATAATGGACAAATAGAATTTTTTCTTTTTATTAAATTTTAATTCTCGGTAATTTATGCATAATTACACCTAACGTAAGAAGGCCAATCTTTTAAACTTACTTTTCTGCATAGTCCAATAAATTATATTCCATATTTTCATGACTCTTTATGTTTCAGGAGTTTCACCAGCAATGGAGGCAATCCGAGATGAGCGGCAATTTTTTTCAATTTTGTTTTTCTGATTGACATGTAGCATAGGTTTTCTAAGGTAAAACAATGCTTCGATTTATGAAGAACGTAACTGAACATGTAACCTCTCAGTTTAGAATCGAAGCTGTTTAAAATATTTTCCCAATCGTATGTCCGTAAGTTCGCACCGAAATTGGTGACTAAATCAACAATGCTCTGGTTTCCAGCTTTGCGTGCATAACATAACGGAGTACATCCAGAATGATCTAGACTGTCGACATGACTCCCAGAAAAATTATTATTTATATAGATGATAACAGAACGCTTTCAAAAATTTAAAGCAGATTTTCTAGATTTTTAAAAATTGTAATGAAATTGTCTGAAATCCTGAATTTCTTATCGTAAGTGCGCAATTACATTTTCCCTAATGCAATAGTCATTTCACGGTAGAAATTAGAAAATCAAGCAAAAAATGATTAAACAGTGAAATGCAGTCTTAAACATGATTTCGCAAATGAAATTTTTGATTGCACAACGAGAATTTTAAAAAAAATTCGTAATTACACATTTAGAACATTTTGAAACAAACTGCTGAGTGGAGTGTTGTTTCCCTTGCAAGCATCATTTAAAGAAAAGCCTCCAAATATGATAATATATAATGAAAAAGCCCTGCTATCT
>KK115293.1:13127-175480 GCA_000611955.2 Stegodyphus mimosarum | reverse complement strand
TTTAGGTAGAGAAAGTATCGGAGATACCACCTTTACAAAATGAGAATTAAAATAATTTTTATTACAAACTACTAGGCTAGAATGGAATTATGTGGTAACGTACTGTTGTGCAGCAGAAACTGGTTACTCGATTGAGACACTTCAGGGAAAATATGTTGAACTTCCTTCAGAAGCCTGAGCATTACGGCTTCATAAAATATGCAGTTCATCACCTGCCCCGTAATAAGAAATTCTTCATGAATTACTCGCTTCTGGCCGTTATGAAACTTTTTCAGCCATAGCAGACTTTGCCTTCTTATCTCAACATTAAAAAATAAATAAATAAAAAATAAGATGCTCATATTTATCTGAATTCGAAGTTCAGGATTAAAGTTATTTTAATTCCTCAAAAATTAGTAACGATGTGGAACTGTTTGAATTATTACTGTTGTAATTTCAATTGCTAAAATCTTATTTTCTTCTCCCTTCACCATCGGTTGAACAACTGTGTTACTTGTAGGGTACATAAATCTAAATGTCCAATCGGTAATGTATATCTATATCCCTTGAATCACAGTAAGATGCCATGAGATGAGATTAATGCATGTGCTATAACCTCAGCGAAGATGTCGTGTAAACACAGTTAGGTCAAAAGAAAAAAGTGAAAAGGACACAGCAGCGAAATAAAACCCTTGTTGACTATAAATGAAAATAAAATTAAAGAAAAATTATAAAAGGAAAAAGAAAATCTGAAAATGTTCAGATTTTATATTACGCCGAAAAGAGCGTTTTCTAACTTTTTGTGTGTTACCTTTATAAGGTATTTCTCCCGCCTTCTTGGCAAACGTGCTTGGTATAATGGTCAAGCAGACTCGATGGGTATTCAAGTGGTCGAGTGGTTCGTGGTTCGAGTCCCGGAGAGAGCATTGCTCCTTTTTTACACCTCTTGCTTCCAAATAACCTAATGATTCTACAAGTGGTGCCCGAACAAAAAAAAAGGTGGTGGGTGAGCATTCTCCACCACCGGGATTTGGTGATTGAGTCCGCTAATCCCCAGTCGCCCTTTAAAAGGAGGAGTATATATGGTATTTCTCCCGCCTTCTTTTCATGCCTTCGTGGTGTTGTGGTCAGCACGCTCGACACGTATTCGAGAGGCCCGTGGTTCGAGTCTCGCCGAGGGCAGTGCTTATTTTTCAATATGTCTTCAGAAAAATCCTAATGTCTCTATACCTTTATTTACACTTAGAAACATACTAAACATTGGTTTAAAAATGGCAGAAAATCTAAAATCTGAAGAACCGGATTACAATATGACCCGTAGATAAATAATTTACCACAATTCCGTTAAGTGCCGAGTTTCTCACTGACACCTATTTTCATTCATCAGCCCAAATCAAATATTTCGAGTCAACAAAAAAAAATCAATAGTAGAATATTTACTGAATGTTAGTGTTCTTAACATAGTATTAAACTGAAAGACGAAATAAATTTAAAAAAAAAAAAAACTGGAATATTAGGTGTACGAAACTCGTTCTCCTGACGAGTTTCCTGAAGAAATCGTTACGTTACTCTGCTTGTTTTTTTTTTCAATTATCAACGTCAAGGTCTTACGGCCATTTTCCTCACACTGAATGAATTTGACTCAAATACTGATCTAACAAAAATGAAATTTGAAACATTAAAAAAAATTCAGACATCTTGCGCTAATCACTAAATTTCGAAATATGTAAATTTTGTTAATACATTTTATTCTTTATTAATTCTTTCATGTAGCCTGTACATTAATATATTATCAAATTATAAGTTAGAAATACGACATACAGAGCTTTTTGCTTGCTTATTCACATAAACCAGATTAAATTTAACTTACATGCAGTGTTTTCTTAAAATTTATAAATTTATCAATAAAGTATTGCTAACAATATACTCCACGAGACTTATTTACTTTTCAAATAACATCCCCCAAAATAAAAGAATTTGTTACATACCTTAAAATTGAACATTGAAACGTATGTAAACATAATTAACATTTTAAAGCGGAACAAATAACTTTTAATTATAAATTATAAAAAATATGGGCATATTTCTAACTTAGTAATTCCCTTACCATGCTGCGAAAAGAGTTATTGAACCAAAATATACGTTCAATGTTTCGCAACATGTAAGTGAATGACACGATAGGGCATTTCGTAACTGTAGTTAGAAAACCAACAAGCTTCTAAATTTTAAGTCAAAAGGAAAATATTTTTATCATTTTATTCTTAAATAAATGAAATACAACAATCCCCCCTTAAAATAACAATGTGAACTTAATATCAGCGAAGTAAAAATTACTTGGCAATATGTATAGAAATGCTAATTTCATATCTTCTAAACTTGACAATAATTTATTTCGTGTATCCTGAATATTTAAGTTCAGTTAAATTTCTTCCTCAACTTTGTTCTTCGAATAAAATTTCTAATTAATTCTTTAAACGAAGCGATTGATTTGAATAATTTTAGTATAATCAGCACAAAGAGCATTAAACCAGAAGGGCTATTAACTTCGTTTTGGCATTTTGCAATGAATCACTATAAACGTAGCTTCACGTTTCAAATTATTGCCACCAAATTTATCTAAAGCCATCTGATTTTGGATAAGGTAATCTTCCACGGAATATGGGCATCTGCAAGCCCTAATTTGGAATTTGGAATTTGTGTTATTATCAATTTCATATTTTGTAACACTTAAACGAATTTTTGATTAGCAAATTCAACGATTTTAAAACGAGTAATGGCAACACTGTACGAAAAAAAACATCTTTATCTCCAGCGCGCCAGACTGTGTATCGAAATTATAAAGATATGCTCATTTTAAAATTGTTTTGCGATATTGCTGTTGAATTGAGTTTTATGATTTAATTTCAAAGAACATGATATTTAAATAAAGGAAACACATAAAACGTTAAAAAAAACGCACCTTTGGTGTAATATAAAATCTGAAAACTATCAGATTTTTTATTCCAAAGGAGCGTTAGCTCAGAAGGCCCATTAATTTTATTTTGGCATTTTGCGTTGATTCACTATAAACGGCGAATCACTTTTAAAATTTTTGCCATCATACATCAGAGTCCTGTATTGTACTTAAAGAAATGAAATAATGAATAATCGGCATGAATGTATGTATGTTTCTTGCAATGTGATAAAACAACGGTACCTAGAGCCATCAAATTTTGAATAACGGGCGTCTTCACCCCAATATGGACTTGAAGCTCAAATTTAGAATTTGGAATTTGTAACATTGATGAGTTTTTGATTAACAAACGTAACGATTTTAAAGCGAGCAATGACAACACTGTACGGTAAAAAAAAACATTTTCATCTCCAGCGCGCGAAACGTCGTATCGAAAGTTCTAAAGATATGCTCATTTTAATATTATTTTGCGATATTGCTGTTGAATTGAATTTAATGGTTTAAATGCGAAAAACATGATATTTAATAAATAAAGGTAACACACAAAACGTTAAAAAAGTTCCTTTGGGCGTTATGTAAAATCTAAAATCTTTCAGATTTTCGTTCATATTTTTCATTTTATTTATATTTCCAGGAATCCAAAAAATTTTAGAGGTTTAGAAATTTCCATTTTGAGTTTTATGCAACCATATTCAAGTAAAATGTTCGTACGATATTCTTTTCTTTTGCCCTTTCGGCACAGAAAACTCTGCTTTGATTTATTAGTAAATTCATGATGCGTTATCTGCGATTTAAAATCCCTAGAACTGTGCAAATTTCCTTTCCTGCAATCTAGAAAATATTTTAAGAGAAAGAGTAAATGGTAAAAAGTCTAGATTAACAAACAAAATAATGCCGCTGTTTATGAAAATAGAAAAGGATATGAGATTCGGGATATATTAATTAGAACGTTTACAACTAAATGAAGGAAGCTTTACCAGAATAGGATCTCTAACATTCCACTTAAAGATTATGTATTTTAGCAAATTTAAATATGTCCTTAAATTTCGAAAACAAACACTTCGTCATATTTAGCTCTTTTGAAGAAAGATTTATCTGATATGCTGGGCAAAATGTTAAAAGATATCTATAGCAATTATCTGAAACTCTCCATAAAAAGGTAATTGGTGGAATTTAACGAAGAAAATAGTTACGTTTTCCTAGTGGTAGAGTGTATCTATAATTAATTAAAATATATTCTTAAATAAGTTTTCTTTTATGGTAATGTTGCATATCTATGCTTATAAATGCAATTTTTCGTGCTTTATGTGTTTATTCAGAGTATTCTCAAACACTGAATGTTTTTAATTAAAAACGTTCTCAATTTAATTAAAATAAAAAAAATCCGAAAGGTTTCGGATTTTAAATTAAGTCCAAAAGGGCTTTTTTTAACATTTCGTGCGTTACCTTTAATTATTAAATATCATGTTCTTCGCACTTAACCACAAAATTCAGTTCAAGAGCAATATCACCAAATAATTTTAAAATGACATATCTTTAGAATTTCCGATACACATTTTCACGCGCTGGAGGTAAAAATGATTTTTCTGTACAACGTTTCCATTGCTAGCTTTAAAATTCTTGAGTTTCTTAATGAAAATATAGTTAAAGTTTTACAAACTATGAAATCGATAGTAGAACAAATTCCGAATTTCAAATTTGGGCTTCCAGATGCCCATATTCGGGTGGAAACGTTCAATATTCAAAATTGGACGGCTCTAGGTACCGTTGTTTTATCACAATGCGAGAAACATACATACAATTATGCAGATTTTTAATTATTTAATTTCTTTAAATATGATACAGGGCGATAATGTTTGGCGGGAACAATTTGAAAAGTGAAACAACGCTTTTAGTGAATCAACGCAAAATGCCAAAACGAAATTAATAGTCCTGCTGGGCAAATTGCCCCTTTGGACAATAGTTTAATACTCAACAATTGTAGCTACAAAGAACAAATCGTTAGAAAGAACATTGTCATTGTGTCATTGAAAGTTCTAATGGTTTATAAATGAGTCATATCAATTTAGAAAAGTTGTAGAAAGCGCTAACTCACAACCTAACTTATTTTTCCTCAGGAAATATAAAAAAACTAGATTATGAGATCTATAAGGATCAGTTGATATCTGCTTAACACTACCTTGTGATCAAATTACATCTTCATTTGTTTGTTATTAACTCATCAGGTTATAGTTTAACTATATTTTAACTTGATATCTTGATGTCCTTACTCTCCTAATTAAGCTTTATATATACCTTAATCTCATTTTTCGGATTAGGTTTTACACTTGAAAGTAAAAATATGTACAAGAATATATTGCAGGATGTTTTAGAATAATACACAGCTATATGTTTTAGTTAAAATAATAAATTGATGAAGGATCATCATTTTTAAATTCGCTTGCTAAAATAAGAAAATTTTCGAAAACCCTTTTCATCATAATTCTTATAATACCTTACATGCAATTTTTCATCACTTACATAATTTCGTTTTCAGATGAGAATAATTTGAGGGAATTTAAGAGCACAAAAATTTATCTTCCTCAAATGATTAAATCAGTAATTATTTTCCTGACTGTGTATCATATAGTTTTTGGAACTGATTGCCGCCGACCACAGATGGTTGTATGCTACAATGAAACAAGAGTTCAACTGAGGCTATCAATGGACTATTTGTAATAATAAGTATAAATGTTTTAAAACATGATGGCTTTTGTTTTACTGTACTACATAATTTACATAGTAGCATTAAATTATTCTGAATGTTGTATTTGGTCACATAAAATTGTTCTTTCACTGAAAACAAGCTCTTCCTACTATAAATGAATTTATACAATGATAAATATTGTAACGAAAATTGTACACAGATAGATGATTTTAGCGCAATTATATGTGAAACTGTTGTATTTTTCTCCACAATGCAATTTGAAAAATCTAAATAGAAAGCCAGAAAAGTAAGAATACAGGAGCAAGTTCATTTAACATTGAGTAAATGAGTATCACTGTAATTTTGCGAGAAATCGCCAAAAGTCGCCAAACTTGGCAACCATTTGGCGGCATTTTAGTCCCATCCCTGTATTACTGTAATAGGTATTGTAACTGAATAAATGTAATTGAACACTGTATTAGCTGTAATTGTATTTCGACCCTCATATTGCCTTCCAGTAATTTCGAGAAGCAGAAAGTACTAGAAATATCTCGACGGCTGGGTGAAAACTATATAAGGCCGGAGAGAAGATCTTCTCTCCGTAACTGTTGCTGTTAGCTGTGTGAGTTCCGGGTATTATCTCTGGTTTAGTTTCTCTCTTTAAATGCTTTTTGCATTTTGTTGTACTTAACTATCTTAGTAGTTTGAAGTGTCACTACTGATTGTACTCTGTGATACTGTGAAGAACTGTACCATTATTTTTGTGGAAAGCTACAGAACTTTAAAGTGTTTCTTTCGATAAAATAAATTTTTATTACCCTATCTTCGGAACTGTGTGGTTTCAATCTATTACGAAGCCGTACGCAGCAACAATGTTAAAATAAAAGAGCAAGTATATCGCACTTTGGGTCCGTTGGATGTTTTCCCCACACCGAGAAAATATTAGACATGGCAACCCATTGATGGGTTTTGTACGTCAGTGAGCTATTCTGGCGTGTTTCAACATCGAGTTGAGCAGCCATGGTCTACATTATTTAGCCACAAAGCGTGGAACTACTTAGTATCATTTGTCGTAGAGAGTGAGGAAGTTGTTTCCCTGACTATACGATAGAGATATGATTTTAATTTTCTGATAAGTATGAGAAAATCATGGAGAATCATTTGAAATGCTACAATGATGCTTCAGTGTTTCAGTGGCAGAGGAATTTCAAGGCAGTAGCTTGCGCGTAATCGGTAAGGAGTATTCTACCATGTTACTCACTGCATTTACAGATGTCGATACTCAACAATAGGCAAACAGTGAATAGTTACTATTATTTGAACGACCTATATCCAAAGATAAACTCCACCCCAAACTTCATCAGTAGATAAATAACATGCTGATCTCAGGCCACAGCCCTTTCTCCACATATTTCTACAAGAGCTGTAGAGACATTAGGTTATTTAGTAGCAGAAGACATGAAAAATATGCAATTCCTTCGCCGGGAATCGAACCACGGACCTCTGAAATACCGGCTCAGTGTGCTGACCATTACACCACGAAGGCACGCTAAGAATGTGGGAGATATACCTTATAGAGGAACCTCTTACATTCAGATCTCTGCGTATATGAGGAGAAGGGTGATCCAAATCATTACCTATTGACATGCATCATAACACCAAATCTGCACCTGAGAAGACCAAGACTAGGAAAAGATGTGATTCCGTACTTCAAATGCGTAATCAGTAATAGCCATATGAGGAAGTGCATAACCCCAATAATGGATATTCTGGCATCAGCGGGTCTAGAACTCTGCAACACAGAGTGATCCCACACAAATCAATATGCAAACAGCAGCACCTTGCCACCAGAATGGAACCGTAGCCCCCAGAAAGGCGTTGCAACTCTGGATAGCTAGCGTAAGGGGCCTATACCTACTTACTCAGGCTAAATAACAGGTGGCTCCTGTACTTATACCTAACCTAACCTAACCTACTATTATTTGATTATACCCGCTAGACCAACTGTTTTGCCGATGGTACAAAGAGAGAAAGATGACTATTATGTAAACACCAGAAAACCATTTTCATGAAACCATGGGGAAGAAAAGACCGTAATTATTGCTCAGGGAATAGTGCTTTTATTCCAAACTAATGCTTTACTGCATATTGCTACTGTGGCATAGGTAACTCTGGAGGAAATCGAAACGCCATCAATTAAATACTCTGCATATAACCTAGTCTTGGAGCCTTGAGATTTCTGGCCGTTCTCAAAATTAAAAGTGCGGCTACGCAGAGGACATTGTTTTCAGATGAGGATGTCAAAAATGCCATAGATACAAATGTTAAAAATGATGGCCCAAAAATAGTCTGTTTCATACATGGCAATCGTTTATGAAAATGCTGCGAAAATTTTAATTTAATGTGATGGACTCAAAAAAGGAAACAATCAAACAGGAACAATTGAGTCAAATGATTTTGTGTAAAAGAGTTTGTGAGGTTTATCTATTTATTTTTAATTTTTTTAATAGTTCCTTTGACTACTTTCCTATTACTCTCTTATCACTCAAGCTTTTCATGCCAGAATGTAAATGAGATAGCGAACGTTTATTCAGATTAAGGCAGAAAGAATTGTTATTTAAGCAAGAGTTTCGGCGTAGTTATAGAGCGTGTCTGCCTATTCCAGGTTATGTTGTCCTGTGATTATTAGCGACTTGAGTTAGCGGCATTGAGTGTTTCTAGCCATTTGGCTTTGTCTCGCCGGTTTACTACTAACCAGAGCCTTTCAGCGCCTTATAGTATTCTGTGAGGCTAATCTACCACAGCTTGAAATTGTTATTTTTTGTTAAGCCAGAAGTGCTTGGCTTATGTAAACCCAAGTTGTGTCATTTGTTAAGTTTTGTTCGAAAAGGGTTTTATACACCCTTCTTCTTATTTCTGTTTTATTTCACAAGGCTAGAAGATAATTCTTGAATGGTCTTTTTAAAGTCTAAAGCTCATGTTAAAAAAAAGACATAGACTTTAAGTACACTTCGAAACCTTTCACTCCGCCTATTTAAACTGTTTGTATTGGAAAGCGATAGTGTGTAGTTGGCGAAATTTTACGTTAACTTCTAAACACTGACTTGCATTCTTTAGTATTTGAGTTCTGAAAAAGCACATTTACTAAGCAAATATTTTTACCAATATTCAATATTCGTTTGTATAAATTTTAGTTAAAATAACGCGCAGAATAACGAGTATTGGAGGAATTAAAGCAACAAGTATCAGCTTAATATTCATAAATTTACAGTAATTTTATGGCTTTTACGCTGATTCTTGTTTCTTTAACTCCTTCAATAATTCGTTTGAGTCATTAATCGTAATGATCATCGCCTCTGCGTGTGAATGTTTACCTATAATTTTACTTTTAGCGAAGTGAGCAGGTAAGATATTGCAGAGCAGGATAGTTAAACCGTTAGAAAATATATTGAGTGCAAATGTTCCAGAAGACAGTTCCTGACAAAACCATGTTGAAAATGATTTAATAAATTCAGATTAAACTTTTCAAATCAGCATATTCTCACAAGACTCAAAATATAAATTGCATAATAAAAATGAAACCAAATATCGAGCCTTTTATGAACTAGATTATTTAAAGACACTTGCAGAGATAATGTTTCAATCCCATCTGCGACGGCTTTGTGATCTTATCTGATAACTTAACTGAATATCTTATTCACGATTAGATTACTTATTTCCCTATCTATTTTTACGGAATAAAGAATCGCTTAAAGTGAAATCATGACTTAGTACACTATTAACCGTACTCTTCAGCCTATATGAAAATCGCTTCTGGCGAACCGAGCATGATTAAATTTCTGCAATTTTCCCGCACTTTTTTACTATTTTTTTCGTCTCTCTCTCTCGACTTTTTATGCCGGAATAAAACGGTGACGAAAATTTTCCCTGGTGACGAGGGTAGCTTTCACAACGGAGTGGACTTTTTCCCCCAGCATCTTACTCTCATATATTTTTATGAGTATCTTTTGTAGCATGAAAGCAATTACTGCGACTCTGAAGGAAAATGTCGCTATGATTTAATAATAAATTTTATTTATTTGTTCTGCGCGTTTCCCTTCCTCCATTTTCTTACCGTCTCCGCTTTTGTAATCCGTTCAGGGAGTCATTTTGTGGGTTATTAATGCGTTAAAAAACGCATGAATTGCAAGGACTTAAATGAAACACACTCATTTGCATTAAATGCCGGACGCAAGTTTTATTAGGAACAGAGAAGTGATTTGGGATTTGGAGTTATCTTTGTAAAATGTGAGTTTCTGAGATTTATCATCTTGGGAATGGGACACTTTGAAATATATAGATGAAACATTTATCACTAATTTGTTTTAAATTTAAAAACAAAACACCAAAGGTAAATGATGTAAACCTTTATGAAAACAGAGAATTTAGAAGATCACGTTTCTCAAGCACATTGTTTGCATATATCTAAAAAAATTAAGTTTACAGATTTTTAGAATAATGTATAACTTTTGAATTATTGTATCTGTTAAAAGCATTACAGCATAATTATCATTACGTTAGGGATATGGCATTTATGGTAGTAATCCCATTCGTAAAAAAATATTTATATCAAAAATTGACTTTTGATTTAAGAGAAAAATATTTCCAAATACATGCAAGCATAATACCACTACGGGTGGGATTTGTTATGATGAGTAATTTTATGTTTTCCTAAGGGTTAATTAAACATTTATTACGAAAAAACTACCCCAGCGGATTCAATTTTTAAAATACTTTCGCTTGTGTTTCCATTCATTTGTTGATGTGTGTTATATAGATGTATATCCATGCAACTTAAATGCGCTTTGATATAAATATCTGTGTACTTAGATATGTAAGCTTTTTACGTATCTAAGACAAAAGTTTAATGAACACGTAATTTCTTATATTGAACATTTCTTGGATTTTTACTTCCGTCTATTCTCCACTAAAATATGTAAAACCAAATTAGTTTTTAATAAAAACGAAAGTCGAAATATTGGAGAGAGAATTGACAAACTCAGCCTACCGTAGGAAAACTCTTGTTATTTTCTGCTTTATCGCTAACACTACCAGCTAGAGAGCTCGTCTTTGATTGGACGTTAAATTAATACCTATAGAACAGCGAAGAAGTGGTTAAAATTTGAAATTTAAAATTGAAACTAAATTTAAACTTTGTGAAACTTTTACATTTAAACTAAATACCTTTAATCATTATATGAAAGTACAGAAAGCTGTAACTTTGTTTATTACTAGTTGTTTTGTAATTTTTGTTGAAATAAAGACTTTAATTTTCTCTGTTTACTCTGTGGAGATTTATTTAATTTACTTTACTGTTAATTTTATTTTGAAGCAAACCTTTCCTGTCGCTCGTTTTTTGAACTCACGCTTTCATGCAGAATGTACATGATATAGGCGCGTGTGTTCACGTGAGGCAGAAAGAAGACACTATTTAAGAGAAGATTTTGGAAGGTGACTATAAAGCGTGTTCTGCCTGGTTGAAGACCACGTTGCTATCTTTGATTTACTAGCGATTAGATTTCTGTGGCCTTCAGCGCTTCTTGCCATTAGGCTTGTTTACCAGACTTTTACGAGTCAGAGCCAGCCTGTGCGTTAAGTAACCTGCGAAGCCGTTACACTAAATTTAACTTAATTTCAAGTTACTAGCTACATTTTTGAGTCAAGCCAAAAGTGCTCGCTTTTGTAAGCAGGAATCGGTGCTGTCTGTGAACTTTAATTTGAGTTAAAAAGGGTTCTTCACACCCATCTCTGGACTTCGTCATTCTTAAGACTTAGGAATAATTCCTAGACAGTCTTCTGAAGTCTAGTTAGTTTATGTTACCAATGTATACAAGACATTATAACCTAATGTTGCTATACTGAAATGTAAAGAAGGAAAGATTCGTTCAACAGTATAGAAGGCTTGACTAGTGTTTAGATTAAATGCACCTAAGTTCAAACTTTTAAATAACTCTAGGCTTTTTTCTTTAGCTACACACAGATGAAAGGTAAAATTTTGACTACTTATCTAAAAGTGTAAAAGCTCGATTATCGAAATTGTTTAAATTTTGTTTAATTTAAAAGATAATTCCATTTTTTTAATTTACAAAAATATTTACTTTTTTACATAAGCGTTATTCATTTATTCATTAACTGCGTACATGCAATTCATGCCTTGATGTTCATTTATATTTCATACTTTTATGAAACTAAAAAATTAAAAGAGATTAAAAGAACTGAAAGAGTAACACTGAAATCTAACATTAAACCGCCAATAGTTTTCAATGTGTAACTCAGCGGCCGAGGGTTCGAATCCTGGCGTACGGGCTGGTTGTGAGGGCATTTTCGTGTTTTTTTCATGTGGAATTGGTAAACGAGACGGTTCCCTTACAAAGTCCTCCACGAAGGTAGATAGCCCTTGAGTGCTTTGCTGTAATTAATTAAACCAAATCGACGTAACTCCGCAACAAACAATAGCATATGTGATATCCTCTCTGCGAAGAGATTCTCGACATTACCTAGAACTGCAAATGTATCCGATTTGAGTTTGGCCTTTCTTCTTTGAAACGCAGATCTGCAATTGTGCCTGCACTTTAACCGTCACAACTTGAGCTTATATCGATAATATATCTGTTGCTTAAAACAGTACTTTTTAAACTTTTGAAAAACTATGACACAAAAATAAAAAAGACGAATGAAGAAACTAAATTTCTTAATGTAATTCTAAACAACAGTAAAGCGCTATCTTACACCGATTAATAACTCTGCTAGAACTCCTTTTTTTCGATATAAAATATCTTTGCTATACGTTTGGTGTATTTGATTATGCCAAAGCGCTCCAAGGCTATCTGTCTTATGGGAAGGGATACGTTCGTGGAGGATTTTCTAAGGGAAACTGGATAGTATACACGTTACGCTCGGGGAAAACGCCCATGCAACCACGCCGTGTGCTAGGACTCGAACCCTGCATCGAAATACCAGTGTTTAGCGACTTTGCCGCTCAGTCCCTGGTGGGTCTGTTTGGTGTAGGACAATCTGAACTGACGTTTTTCCTTTCAGGCCTAGTTAAGAGTGTTCTTGCTCGTTGCTTGAAAGGTTTGCTCTGCTGTCTTTCTATTCACTGATCATGGCTTAACAGCCATTTAATAGCATTAAAATAGAATCCTATACAGTTAGAGAAAGAACGGGTTGATTGAACGGGTTAGATCTGAATTAATGTGTTGGATCTGGTTAGAACTGGTTAGAACTGGTTAGATTTTCAGCTAATTGGTTGAACATTTAGTAAAATTTATGAACGGTTTGCGGATTAGATATATTTAAATACTTTGCATTTGATGGATTTTCTGTTGCTATCATCATTAGGATGATAAAAAATCCATCATTAGGATTTTTTTGAAGCAAGAGGGAGGAAAAAATTAGCAATACCGTCGCCGGAACTCGAACCACAGACCTCTCGAATACGTACCGAACGTGCTGACCACTACACCACGAAGGCATGCAAAGAAGGCTGGAAAAATACCTTATATACTCCCCTTTCAAAGGACGTTTGGGGATTAGAGGACCCAGTCGCTACATCTTGGCGGTGGAGAATCATTATCCACCACTTTTTTTTAGTTCGGGCGCCACTGTAGAGATATTAGGATTTTTGATGCTGAGACATTTGAAAAAAGAGCAATGCCGTCGCCGGGACTCGAACCACGGACCACTCGAATACGCGCCGAGCGTGCTAACCTCTACACCACGAAGGCATGTTAAGAAGGTGGGAGAAATACCTTATAACTTCTTTAAAAACATTAGAAAGTCGACGTGCTTTCTTTTTCATATGTTCCTTTGCAGTCTTTCCTCCCATGTAAAACTAAATATTGAAGACGTTTCCTTTTCCGATTAAAAATATTGCTTATTTTCAGTTAGAAATTTAATATCCTACATTGTTCCACCTCTCTGAATAGCGAAATAACAATATTTCTCTTTGAAAAAGGCAAAAATGTGTCCTTTGTTCTACAGTTTGTTCACATGCGAGATTTTGAAAGAAGAATAAATTTGAAAGCAAATGACGGTACTTCTCATTTCAAATTACACGTTGTTGTAAGAAAACCCCTTTTAATCGTTCTAAACATATGCTAACTACCTGTTTAAAACACTTTATAATTTCATTATATAAATGATAATGATTGAATAACTGACAAAGACAAATTTGTTTAGACACCAGGAAATTATGTGACATTTAGTTCTTATGCAGCTAATATTTCCCTCAATATCTGTAGTCTGTTTACGAAATGATACATTTTTCTGTCTTTTTAAATAGTTACTGGTCCTAAGAGAATATGTCATTAAAAAGCATTTATTACATTTACATACAGCTAAATCCGTTATTCCCTTCTGTAAGAAGAATGCAAAGCTACTAGAGATTCTCGAAGGAAAAAGGTATTCAAACACAAAGTATGTTCGCGTCAATATTTGCATAAGCAATTTTATGTCGCATAATTTTCCGAAGTAGAATTGCATTTAGATTTGGAAATACTTAGCAGGAAGTGGTTGCCAGCAAGTGAATGGAAAAAAATGATGATAAGCTCGGAAGAGAATTCGTTGACGAGATTTCAAATATAAAACTGCAGCTTATGAATGTCAAATACTTTTTCGTTTAGGAGCACAAAACGAAATCCCAGAAATTAATTCAAAAACAAGAAAAAGTAAACTCGTGGTATCTAGTATGAATAGAGGAGCATATAAAAGTATATGATTGAACAGATAAATTTGAAGGCATTCCTCTAAAGGCAGGTAAACAAAAGTGATCTTCAAAAATTAAATTCTTTCAGTGCTGGCGAAAATTCAAATGTTACACCTTGCAATTTAAGCGCATTTCCCGAACCATATTTTGCTCAGAGAATTAATTTTCGAATTTCCTTTATTTCCTGTTGATAAATAACCATAAGCAAAGCAAAATACTAAAAACATGTATGAAAATTACTTTTTTCTTCTGCTTTTGCGACTTCAATGCTTTACAGGACACGTAATACATAATAAGAAAACAAATATTGCTATAGCTGGAACGCTTAGTGTTTCTTTTGACAAATTTTCTTTTCAAGATTCTTTGAAATAATTAGAATATTCTAATAATGTCTAAAAATATAAAATTAGGTATTCTTACAATAAATAAGCTAACTAAATTAAAATGTTGTAGCTGGTGAACTCGTTCATTAGAATAAGCTTGGAAATAATACGAAAACGTAAGACTAACGTCTAAGCTTTGCTACTGTATATTATTGCAAGATTTTAAGAAGTTCATCTAAGATTAAAGAATTCAATAGTGCATTTCGAAGACATTATAATTGTCACCCTTTCTTATTCTTCGTTTACTCTTCGGAGGAAAGATATAGGCAATGAAATAAATATACCAATATTTTGCGGTCATTTATAATCTGAAAATGGATTTCTATTGCATAAAGATACGTGATTTTATTCTGCAAGAAACAAATATCAGGCAGACCAATGCTTTAAACTGGAAATCAACCTCAAAGGCCCACCAGCGGATGAGCAGTAAAGTCCGTGAACAGTGGTAGTTCGGTACGAGGTTCGAATCCTGTTAACGGGCTGGCTGCATGGGCGTTTTCGTGCTTTTCCTCACGAGCTTTTTACGTGTTAATTTGAGCCAACTTCCTTTAGAAAGTTCTTCACGAAGGCCTCCCTCCCTTCCGTTTAGTGCATTAGAAACACGTAAATAATAACAATAATAATAAACGTAAACTGCGCAAAAAATGGGACAGTTCTATATCTTCCGTTCTACTGGGCCGATTGACAAAATTCAAATTGCGTTTTCCATGTCTCCAAAGCGATTAGTTTTATATTGTTGCGAAAAATTCGGCGGTTGCGCCTGTATGTAAGCTTTTCGGCATAGCACTAGGGCTACCATAAAATAGTGTATGGGAGGGTTGCCAGATTGGCGACTTTATCGCCCATTTGGCGACCAAATCGGCGATATCCCATGGTCCAATCGGGAAGCTTCTAGAATAACTTCCTGTCGAGATATTTCTCGAAACGTGTGGAACCTAAGGAAAAGCTATATAAACCCCTGCGTTTCTGAGAGCAGGCATTGTGAAAATAGCTGCTTACTGTGAGTGCTAAGCTACGCGAGAGTTTTGCGAACGGAAAGCGATCGAGATAGTGCTTTGCCGTGAAGCTACCTGTACAGTACAGCTTGACAGTGTATTGGTGATTGTTCCACGGTGTTTATTATAAGTTTAGTGTTGCCGTGAAGCTACCTTTACAGTTACAGCCTGAAGCTGTGTTGCTGATTGTTTCAGCGTATTTATTGTAGATTTTCGACGCTTTTAAAGGTAATTTTAATAGGATTAAATATTTACTGATATTAATATATATACATATATATATAGTTATATATGCGCTATTAGTTAATGCAAACTACTAAATATATCAAACATGAATAGTGAAATTAATCCCGTCCTTTTAGATTTTAGTTTATTGCTAATATATTTCAAGTTGAAACTGTGCATTTAACTTGTTTACAAACTACATTATTTTACTTTGCAATCCTAGAAAAATCAACAAACCTTTCGTCATATATATTTTGCTCTCATTTAATTATTTATTCTGATTCAATGGCTCGGTAAATTGGAATTCATTTAGGAACTAGAAGTGAGATGTATTTACCTCTTTCCTATAAAAAAGTAAATACGCCTCTCCTAAAAAAGACGTATTAATTGCAAATTTTTTAAATTTATAGCAAATTCTATTACAGACAGAGTTGTCTGAAAGGGTACGAAGGTGTTTAAAATTTTACAAAGATGAAACAGATGGGTACGCAGGAATAAGCTTTGCCCAGACAATAAATTACACGCAAGAAGGACATCCTACACTGGCACGAGGCATGCGGTTTGTTCAAAGTTTCACCGAGATAGAGTGTTCTAGAAGATCAACTCGTAGAAAGACGCTCAAAATCTTACTGGAGTTTTGTTTTTGTTGTTGGCGGATACCCAAAATGCGTTCCATGATGACACATAACGGGTTTTTTACATTCTTGGAACTAAAAGGTCAAATAACCACTTTTTCACTGTTAAAGAAAATAAAACTCTTCCGTTTTGGGAATCACTTAAAAAAATCTGAAAGCTTTCAGATTTTACATTACACCCAAAGGGGCGTTTTTTAACGTTTTATGTGTTACTTTTATTTATTAAATATCATGTTTTTCGGACTTAAACCACAAAATTCATTCAAGAGCAATATCGCAAAATGATTTTAAAATAAAAATCGTATAAAATGGAAATTTCCCATACACAGTCTCGGGCGATGGAGATAAAAATGTTTTTTTTTTCGTACAGTGTTGCCATTGCTCGCTTTGAAATTGTTGAGTTTGTTAATCAAAAATTCGTTAAAGTGTTATAAAATATGAAATCGATAATAAAACGAATTCCAAATTCCAAATTAGGACTTCCAGATGCCCATATTTGGTGGAGGATTACGTTATTCAAAATTGGATGGCATCTAGATACCGTTGTTTTATCACAATACGATAAACATGCATATATTTACACAGATTCTTCATTATTTAATTTTTTTAAATATAACACACTGCGATAATATTTGGTGGTAACAATTTGAAAAGTGAAACTTACATTTAAATTTTTTAAAGCAAAATGCCAAAGCGAAATTAATAGCCCTTCTGGTCTAAAAAAACCTCATTTTCTTACACTTATTTCTTTTATTTTTATATCTTTACAGAATTTTGACTTACCTTACACATCAGGTGCTGAAACACTAAAAAACGTGTATGTCTTTAGTTCTTATATCTCAGAACTTAACGTTCCTGATATTCTAATCTATATTTCTAAAACCGATTTTGTTTAAAGAAGTGCACGCTAATAAAAACAAACGCTTAGTTTTGATTAAGTTAAATCTTCTATTACAACCGCATTAAATTAAAAATATGTAAAGTATTTCTCCCGCCTTCTTCGCGCGCCTTCGTGGTGTAGTGGTCTGCATGCTCGACGCGTAACCGAGAGGTCCGTGGTTCGATTCCCGGCGAAGGCGTTGTTCATTTTTCAGTGTTCCTGCTTCAGAAAAAACCTAATGTCTCTACACTGGCGCCCGAACTGAAAAAAGGTGGTGGATGATGATTCTCCCCCACCGCGATTTGGCGAGTGGGTCCCCCAAAACCCCAGTCGCCCTTTAAAAGGGGGAGTATGTAAGGTATTTCTCCCGCCTTCTGCGCACGCCTTCGTGGTGTAGTGGTCTGCATGCTCGACGCGTAACCGAGAGGTCCGTGGTTCGATTCCCGGCGAAGGCGTTGTTCATTTTTCAGTGTTCCTGCTTCAGAAAAACCTAATGTCTCTACAAATAGACAGTAAATTTTCTTTCTAATCAAATTTCTTTTGGATAAAGATTTGTGGCTCTAACTGCATGGTCTGATTTCCAGTAACTTGAAAGGTATAACACACATTCATCTCTTTGAAGTATACGTAACACGTTCGTCATATTAACGTCATGTCAACAGCTTAACGTCATACCAACAACATATTTATGCACACAATGGTGCCAGCATAGAATTTTACACATCCGATAGATCTCCATCATTTCTCAATTTTTAGTTCAGAACTAATTCCAAGTGCTGAGAGATCTCCGTGAGAGCGTCGCCTTTTAGATGTGCTTTGCACTGCGTTGTGTTTAAATTTCTTAGTAGTTTGAAGAGGTATCTATTGATTGTGCTCTGTGATACTGAGAAGAACTGTACGAGTACTTTTGTGGAAAGTTCCACAACTCTAAAGTGTTTTTTTTTTGAGAAAATAACTTTGCTATCAAAC
This sequence comes from Stegodyphus mimosarum, assembly GCA_000611955.2. NCBI lineage: Eukaryota > Metazoa > Arthropoda > Arachnida > Araneae > Eresidae > Stegodyphus > Stegodyphus mimosarum. The sequence continues at coordinate 157,029 of KK115293.1, read as the reverse complement.
TACTATCGGTTCTTTGCGCATATAGTCCATTACAAACACATACCAAGCAACAATATTTTAAAAGCGTATAGTTTTGAAAGTCGAAAAATACTGCTTAGTTCGGTAATTTAAGAGCTGTTAAAATTTCTTTTCGAAAGTAGTGCAGCGTCATTGCAAACAAACTTTTCATTTACCATTTATTAAGAAGCAAATATGATTTATAATTAATGAAAAGCCATGTAATTTTTATACCCTCAGGGAATTCAAGTGTTATTCCCATTTATTCGATAAATCCAATCATGAATAACTTCTGAAAATTTCTGCACTGGGAACTAAAACTGTTATAGTTCCATATCCGAAGTAAAAATGAATATAATTTTGATCCAAATGATAACTGTGGTGCACTATAAAATAAATCTGAGTTCTTTGATTGTTCTTCGGATAAGAAAAGCGACAAATTTAAATGAATTTCACGAAAGCTAAATCATGATGGATAAAAGATTGGATCAGATTTTCAAGATTCTTACTATCTGCTGTTCCTTTCATAATTCAAAAACAGTCGAAGCTGTTGAAGTTGAAAACCTGAAACCGATTGGGCTGCTAGTAACCGCTAATGATGAATAGAGTTTTCCCTTTGGTAGCAATCGGCAGAAGTGTTACTTTAGAGCAAATTGTAGAGATAAATTTATCATAACTGATCAAAAATCAGTAGAACAAACAAACACACAAACAGGCATTCTTCTTTATATATATAGATTTTGTAAAACTTACAAATTTTTTATTAAAAAACTCTACAATGTGCAAGCGAGCAGTAGCAACACATTTCGAAATAAAGCGTTTTTATCTCCAACGCGTAAGACTGTTGCCACTCGGAAAAATGAGGGCGAAAATTAGTGTTTTCAGAGTTTTGAAATAAACTTCCGGCTGATTAAAGTCGTACGAAGATGGGAACAGTCAAAATGACCTCCCGCGAATTTTTGGAATCGGGAATAATGTATTTAATGTTTGGCAATGCCATTTTATTTCATCGTAAAACTTAGAAATTTGTTATTAACAAACTCTAGGATTTGAAAGCGAGCAGTGGCAACAACTTTTGAAAGAAAGCAGATTTTAAATCTCCAACTTGCGAGAAGGTTGCCACTCGGAAAAAAGAGAGCGAAAATTATCGTTTTCCCAAGTTTTAAATTGATATCTCTGATTTTAGCCAATTTTTTGGGGGGAAAAAGTGAACGTCGACCTTTCCCATTCCCCAGGAAAGAAATACAGAAAGTTTGGTGACGATAGCTATAGTAGTGACTGAGTTATTAGAGGACAAACACACAGACTTTCTTCTTTATACGAGTATATATAGATAGATGCCTAGAAAACAGATGAACAGGGCTAATTCAGTGTTGCCAGAAATGTTTCAACTAAAGTAGCAAAAGAAGACTAAAAAAATCGCAAAAAGTCGCAAATGACGTCAGAGATCACATGATTTTTGTGTCGTCATAGTTTTGCATGCTCACATGACCTCTAACGTGATCACAAGTTTACTGTCTAATCATTCTGTAAGTTACAGACTGTATTTGATTCTTAATTACGTATTCGTTTTAATTACATATCTTAGAGCTTTAACGAAACTTTTAAAATTATATTGCTCATTTTCAATTGTCTAAATATCTATTTCTTTTTCAAGTTACTCTCATTTAATTTAGGTCTTATTTTTAAATTAATTTATGCATACTCATTCTTAGATTGCTAGCGCTTTTGTACTAAATATTATAAGTTGGCATTTTTTTTTTTTTTTGCTTAATCTTGAACATTTTAATTTAGAAATGCTTTTCGGTGAGTTTTCATTTCTGCCTGGTTGTTTTATATCAGATTTTGTTTACTTAAAAACCCTTGTTCTCGCTATGTTAAATTTATTTGTGTTGTTTTTTAGAAAAATGCCGTTACTTTGATTTTCAAGTAATTTCCATTGCTTAGTTCTTAGCAATGTTATAATCAGGAGAAGGAATTTCATTTCTTCCTCTGTTTGCGCACACAATATATGGCACCCAAGCTGCAAGTTCTTTTGCTCCACTCGTTATCACCATAGAACGAATGCTGCCTATAATCGGTGACTGTATGCGCACTCTTCGTAAAAAATTAACGTCAATGTTCCCTTCTTCACGGCATTTACAACGACACCCATAGGAATACTAGAAGGGGGGTTAAACTGATATAAAAACAAAAAGCACGTGGGACGAGGAGGAAAGTGAGAGGTCCTGAATATGGACGTAAGAAAGGAAAGAAGGGCCAAGCCCGCACTGAGAGTGAAGCACTGCTCCGAGGTTTCGGTCTCCAGATAGGGTAATTTTTGTTTCCATTCAGAAGCTCTCTTGACAGCGCCCTGATAGTATTTCAACACACAGTTCGATACATATCGAAAAACGGAACCCTTCAGAATAAAATAAACATTCATTGTGTGATGGATAATAGCAATTTGCATAGTTTAGTGATATTTAGCAAAAATCACATCTTGGTTATTTTTCAATAACTAACAACAGCGATTTTGATTCTGAATTTGTTTTATAAAATTCTAAGCTGCTGAACTACAAAAATATAGATTTTAGCAAAAATTTTACGATTAAAGAAAGAAAAATACCTTACGGTTTCTTGTATATATAAAATTGTATACGTCTTTCGATACCCCTGGTAGAGTATTGGCTACTTCTATTTTATGCTCCAAACGTATAGTGAACGCACAAAAATTAAAGATTTGCACATGACGAAAATGAAAAATATGAAATATGTATGGGTATTTATGCATATGCTTGCAAAAAGCACGTATCTGTCTTTAACAAAATATGTAAATAGTTATTAAATTACTTATACATGTGTCTGAAATGAAGGATTTATTCATCCATAAACTCCTGTGAAAGTTACTGTGAAAAAATCTAGTTATTAAATGTATCTAAAATTATAATGATTATAGATATTATCTAAATATATAATAACCTTAACACTTAATTGTAAACATAAATTGAAATCGTGTTGGCAGATACGTTTATAAAACTATTTATGCAAGAATTGTTCGTATTGGAAAGCAATCTGTGAAAAGGTAGTGTAAAGCAAATTTGATGAGATGCGTACTTAAGGAAATAATAAAGAAGAGTTTTAGAATATGTATTGTTTTTCAACAATACATATTCTTTAAGAATAAAAAAAAGTCTTATAATTAAAAGAATTATTTCCTTAGATTTTATAATAACTCAGTTACAAGTTTTAAATAATATTTAAAAAAATCCTCTTTTCATTCCCTTTCAGAAATATTCAGAGAAAAGTACATGAAAATGAGTACCAATATTTAACGTTTTTACTATTAAAATAAAAGGTTCTTTAATTTGAAATGTACCGAATAGAGTATTAACATTACTCTAGTTTACAAAGGCAATTTTATTTTTTATCTAAGCAAACCGTGTTTTTATTAGACAGAAACTTGATGGAAAGAAAAACTTCCAAAGTGTATAAAAGTAAAACATTTTTGTTACTTGAACTGAAAATAATTCTTCGTAGAACCCACATATTATCCTTTAAATCAATGTAAAAGAGAGCCATATATTTTCATGTTCATATTACGTTCCACGCGTATGTTTAAACGAATTTAACTGCGGCAAAATATTGTGACTTTTAATGTTCATTTTAGAAAGAAAATCATGTCTCAATAACTAAAGGAAAAATTTCTAAGACAGTGTTGGCACACCATTATTTTGGCCGAACGTAGTTTATTCAATTTGGCAAATATGAATTCGTTTTAAAGATCAGAGTTGAGCGTACTCTGATCTCTCTTTGACATTTTCAATCAATCTATTTTTACTCAGATAACAGTTGTTTATGCTTGATTCTTTGTATCAACAATTCTGCGCTCCTTGTGCTGCGCTTCCTGAAAAAATTATGCGTTTACGCAGAGAATTAACATTGAATTCTGAATCGCAAATCCACCTATTGATTTTCTTTAGGAGAAAAACATTTTAAATTAAATTTCCAGCAAAAAGAACATATTTTAATTATTTTGATGGGGATATTCCCTATTGAATCCGACGGCTAGATTTCGTTCTGGCATCTGGGTGGGCCTCGCCTTTCGCGTCAGATTATAAGTCCTATGCATGGTATCTCATATGTGTTAAACCTTTTAAAAAATTAGTAGTGACCATAAAATTTCTAGATGAATTCTATCAACTTTTAATAGGAATTCGGTGTTTGAGCTAATATATACAATGGATCAAATTAAATTATGCTGGTGTTAGTAATGTATTGATGCTCCTTCTTATAACTGAATGCACGAACATACGCATACACTCACACATATATATGTAAATAAGATGTAAATTTGTGACGGAAATTTATTAACAAATTAAACTTAATTGAAACATATTCGCAATAGTCCTTTTAAGTCCTAATTTTAAACCTAATACAGCACATCTTTACTGAATCACTGATATCAGATTTTCTTGGCATTGCTCAAAACTTTGTCCAATCGCTATCCAGAACTCACGACTTTCCAAGCTTATAAATAGTACTGCAACTATGCATCCTCTTTTGCTTCTTACTTTTGCCTAAATCTCTAGCCTAGCTGTATTTTTCTACCACTTAAAATGTAAGCTGCGTGTATAGAAACTGCGGGACGTATTTAGCGCACCTAGTATTGTACCAATTAGGCAAAAATGTATTTCTGATGAATTTTTTCCTGATGAAAATAAAAAAGATGTTTTGACCATCAAGCCAGTTAGGAATATCATTCCAGTCACCATCTACGCAGGAGTTTTCTCTATCATGACTAGGAAGTGATTGTTTTTGCCTTCTCTAGGCAACTCTCTATTAACCCGGCGGAAGGCTCATCGAGAAAACTTACTAGAGTGGGCGCATGGGGTATCACATACCCTAATGTTTAAAATACGGTAAAAACAGTTTTATTTGCTTTTAAAAGCTGTTTTTCTTTTATAATGCGCGAATAAGACTTGGGTTACAAGACATTAATTTCCAAAATAAGCTTATAGAGAGTTAAAATTAGCATAAATGAAAATAATAACAAAATAAACATCATACCTCTAAGTTTTACTGCGTCTCTAATCCGCAATGCAACTTGTTTTATTTGTTTACACTTTGAATAAAATTTATTCACACATTCTTAGCACAAAAGGTTTTTGCATTTTAAATATACCATTCGCGGTCTTCTGTCCTTGGCTCCAGGGCATTCATCACAACTTTTATATTTAGTTGCTTGGAATTTCCTATATTCGTTTGAATTTTTCCTCGAAACTTCTGCTCTTCTTTTGCATGCAATACGTAAGTTTCTCGGTAAAGTATCAATCTCTGATCGTTGTTTAATACATTTTTTCATTAATTGTAATGCTAAGTCCCTCAAAAACAGGTGTGTCTGGTTGGTGGATTAGCAGTTGAAAGTAATATAATTCGACCATTTATTGCAGCAACATTCAGTGCAGAAAGGAAAATTACCATTGGGCACTTCCTTGTTATTCTGGCAATTGAATAACTTGCTGCCATTTCATCCACAATATCCACTGCTTCCTTAGTCGTATTATAAAAATATGTAATTTCTGGCGTTTTCTTTTCTCCAGTAATGTCATCTATAGCATCATCGTTATGTAATGTTAAAAGCATAAAAACAGTTTTTTCTTTTTTTAGGAACATGAGAAATTAATGTTTTATCTTTTTCGAAACCAAACTGTGTAGAAAATACTTCTAGTTTCATCTTCAGTTTCCGAAATGTAATCTTCTTCATTTTCAAATATTTCTAATTAGTCTCACAGCCGCTGCATTTCCAATTCATAGGAAGTCATTCTTTTTGCCATAATGCGCTTAGAAATCTTTTAAAATTTAATTTCAAATATTTTAAAATCGTTTGCGAGTAGAAATATTTAGTGTTATACTCTAGAAATAAGTTTTTAAAATAAATATTCAGTCAAAAAAAAAACAATTACGTGGACAAGCGCATGGGGTGTGTCACACCCCAGATGCAACAAAATACCGACAAATCTTTTTCTGAAACACACAGGCAACGGAAAAGCGGTTCTGAAAGTCACTCACTAATAAAAAATCAGCTACTGAATGTAGTACAGAATTTCAGTTTCACAAGTTAGGAATATTCTATTTTTTTTTGTAGACTTGGGGTATGATACACCCCACGTGCTTTCCCACGGGTTAAGTTCTATTGACGTACCAACAACATTATTACATATATATATAAATGTTTTAAGCATTTGTTTCTTTTGAAACTATGTAAAATTTTGAGGTTTCGTTGTATTACACTATTTTTAATGTACCAATGTACATCTGTTATCTATGAGCTTTAATATAAATTATCTAGATCTTTTAAAGGCTAATCTTTTGCAGCACATTGCCATATAGATGCTATATATAGTAATGTAGGTCTTCAGCTTGGTTTGTTTAGTATTACCTTGTTTATTGATGAAAGTTTTATTCTCCTAATTCATAATGGCTTTAAGTTGGTATCGGCGAACTGAAGTTCCTAATAAGAGTTTGAATATGTAACTTAAAAGTTTAAAATTCCATTAAATACTACATGTAGCTGTAATTTCTACTCGTTTTCCGATGCTTTATCCTGATGCTTCCTTTTCGATTTTTTGATTAAAAACTATTAGTTAGTTAAAAATAATATGATTAAAATATTTCTTGTCGTTTTCTACACTCACAGATGGTTGCATATTATAATAGTAAACATTGATTTGAAGCATAAAACTCGAAAACTCGTATCTCTGAAGTATTACCGTCATGCAATGTTACGTAGAATGCTTAGTTTTTACCCCGATATGTTGAAATTGAGGAGTTTTATCTATGTTTTATTTTCTTCAACATGGCTTATATCTATGACTTCTCTTTTTCTTTTATACTACCATGTTCGTGGATTCCAAGATAGTTTTCTTTCGCATTGTTTTATCAACAAAATCTTTTCTGCAATCTTAACAGCGGGCACTCGCTTGGCAATCTATTTTTAATCTTTTCACGAAAGAATTCTCAGTCATTAACTAATATATTGGAGCACCAAAAAAGGCAATACTGAGAATTACTTTCGCCTACGTCTAATTAAATGTTACATTTTCAAGGAAGAACAAAAAATAAGAAAACTGGATTTCAACTAATATATTCGTCTTAAAAATTGTTCAGTGGAACACTGCAGCTTCCAAAACTGCCCTTAAAAAAGATTGCATACTATAGACTTTCTGTTTTTATAGTAAAAAGTCTATATATAAATTCCTGCAAGATATTAAAAACATTTTAATAATAGTCCGTTCCTTATTTTGCTTTTATGTTTTCCAATTAATATTGCTAACAAAAAAACTTATTAGTAATATTATCTTAAAAAGTAAAAGAAACCAGACGGGCTACGTTTTAGAGACATTAGGTTATTTGGAATCAGAAGACGTGGAAAATAAACAATGCCCTCGCCGGGACTCGAACCATGGACCTCTCGAATTCGCGCCGAATGTTCTGACCACGACACCACGAAGGTATGCTAAAAAGGCGGGAGAAATACCTTATATACTTCTGTTTTTAAAGGGTGACTGGGGATTAGTGGACTCAGTCGCCACATCCTGATGGTGGAGAATCATCATCCGCCACCTGTTTTAGTTCAGGCACCACTGTAGAGACATTAGGTGTTTGGAAGCAGGAGACATGAAAAATGAGCAATTTCCCTCGCCGGGACTCGAACTACGGACCCCTCGAATACGCGCCGAGTGTGCTGACCACTACATCACGAAAGCATTCTAAGAAGGCGGCAGAAATATCTTATAAGATTTTACAAGATTTACAGCATTCTATCACATACCTTGGCAGGAATCTGTAAATATTTTCTTTATGTAGCCTTTCTAAGCTATAAATACCTTATAACGTGTAAAACTGATAACTTTTTCACATTGGAGACTGCAGAGTTTCCACATGCATTATCCACATGATTCACTAGTAAAGTTACATTTTCTAAAATTCTGAATTAGCGTTTGTCAAAGCATTTAAAATTGTAATTTTTTAGAAGCCAAGGTAAAAAAAAATAAACGAATTCGCATTTACAATTCCAATTAAATTTCCCCTCAATGGCAAGTGACCTTTGAAAAGAAAGATAGTGGTCTTCAGACGCCACTTAACTATCAATGATTCTAAGTAAGGTTTGTCAATCTAAGTCAAGAATATATCTATAAAATAGCTAACCTCAGCTGAAACGTGACGAATACTTGTTGGAGGTGTATTTTAATAATTTTTTCTCGACAGAATCTATTTATACTTCCTATTCAAACCCGATAATAAAAGAGAGATATCAGATCGATCTATTATAATAAGAAACAAATCAGCAAAGTTCGCGAGATACCTTAATCGAGAAAATTCCCAGGAGTTGGGGACATCTGTGTAAGAGTATTAGTGGAGTTTGAAAAGGAAATTGAGAAAGTTGCTTTGGATGTTTTTCAATCTTCTTTAAACTCGAGTAGAAAAGATTTAAGAGCATCTTAACAAAATGTTTTTGAATCTGTGATCTAAAGAAAGAATGATATTTTGAAAATATAAATCTTTACTTAGCACCTCCAGTTCGACTTTTAGATGATAAAATTGCCTCAGTATCTAAAGGTTGTTATAATATGTAGTAAATTAGAGCAGAATGATACTCATTTATTCTTTGCGTTGCAAATTCGTTACGCTAGTTGGGAAAAAGGCTGTCATGCATTTACCTAACGGAAGTAGAGATGATTTCATCTTATGATTACTCATGATCTTAGTCGTGAGTACATAGTTCGAGCCAAGTCACTTCTTTTACAATTAAGTCATGATAATGATCTAGATCAAAAGATGAGACACTTTTTAGACGTCGGGCATTTGCGTATTATTTAAGAAAACCAGGAATGAGTGTACCGAAGGAAAAGGAAAGAAAAACTGAAAGCACGTTTTCAAACTTAATTTGCAAAATATTATTGAGGGAACAATTCAAAGAAAGAAATAGCAAAAATCTGATGTGTACACCACATGAATTTCTTGTACGGAATAATAAATTATACGCACTTTTTCTTGCATTTCACTTAAACTTATTGAATTGAATTAAATCTACTTCGCCGATAGCGCATAAATCACAATAGATAGAGTAGAATAAATGCACTCTTGAAAATTCACCATATTTATTTACCATAGCGACACTCTGGCGCTAAGTTCACTTAACAGAACACATCTCATTCATTTTTATAACTCCGAATGCACAAAAATCATATCATCTGAAGAATTATCTAATCGTTGCACATGTTCTATTCAAATACTATAATAAACCTAAAACGATGTATAAAAGAAATTAAACAAATAAAAAAGAAACAGTTTTTCACAGACGATTCAGCGCCACTTGCCTAATGCGCATGCGCTATTCGTAAACATTCTTCTCTGTCCGAAACAGATTGGCGAAAATATTTGCTGCTAATACGAAACACTTATTTCCTCGAATTTCATTAGTAATATATTTCTCATTCAATTAATTCTGTTCTCAGTTTGCGAAAAAGCAAAAATACATGAAACCTGAAAATAGCTTCATTAAAAATTGAAAAATATTGAAAAAATAAAACACCAAATAAACCTAAAACAATAACAAAAACATATATAAATCTCTATATATACACCCCCAGTCTGTTACCCAGCTCAGTGGATTCAGGTTTTAAGTGTCATTATGCTAGTTTGCATTTTTGCTTTAAAAGTGATTGAATTACATTGCTTTTAGGTTGCGGTTAAGGTTTCTATGCCTTAAGTTATCTGCATGCAATAGTTGTAGAATTATCAACAATTGAAAAGTTGTCAAATATATTTTTGTCATATTTTCTAAACATATGTCATATTTAATAATTAATAACAGGATATAAATGCAAAGTTTTATCTTCTGAATTTCTAATTACTTGCTGTGATTAATAGTAAGAGAAGTATTAAAATTCATTATACCCAACACATAAAATCTATTTATTTTCTTTAAGATAAAACTCAGGTGTTGTGGTTATTTTATACCTCCGAATGTCCCAAGATGTAATCATTTATGTGATTTTTTTCTCTTTATTAGCTAGCTCTCAGAGCGTTAAATGACGTAACCTATGTTTTTTGGGCAATCTGCCAACTTTAACTATATAGTCGTTGTAATGTTGATCGCTGTTGTATGAATACTTACCTTTCCATTCTCCTAATAAACGTTTGGTATTCCTATGATGAAGTTATAATTCGATTTATTATAACAGGCATAAGTACTAGCTTCTAGTGGCTCTATACACTCGACCTAATGGCAAATTATCAGATCAAGTATACATAATATTACTTTTACATCACAAATAACTACTACGTATAAAATATGAAAATTCGATTAAACTGAGAAACCTACTAGTTTATAAATTTCTGAAAATGTAGAATTAGTACATTGAACATTACTGAAATAATGCCAGTTTTCTTACATTCGCTGCTGACAAACATAGTCGAAATTAAATCCTTCCAAAATACGCTAACACACGTTATGAAAGAATACATTCCATTAAGCACGACAAAAGAACTAAAGTAATGCCGCTAAAAAAGCCATTAATCAAGTGTTAAAAACAATACAGTTCGTGTCAAAAGTAAATTAAACAAGCGTTTAACAATTCAACTGAAGAAAGTTTCGTAAAGTCTGAGAGAATAATAGAAGGATAAAAATGAAATTCTACATAATTGAAACCACGCTCGGACAAAGCTATGTTTCGTTCAAAGATAAACAATGCGAAATTTTAAGTATTTCATTTGTTCTTTTGATAGCAGCGCCGTTGTTTGCATGCATGAATATTTTGCATTTGATATCAGTCATTCAAAGAATAAAAACGCTATTTTAAGCTCGAATGGAACCTTTACTCATTTTAAGATACTTATTATTTTCATGGTACTAAAGCGATAAAGAAAAAATAAAGTCGGCCGCTGTTAATTTACTGTCTAAAAATCCACCATTAAATTATTTTACGTCATTATGGGTGCAAGGGGAGGTGAATAATGTACTTGTTTGAGTTAAAATAACGTGCCGGTTAACGATTATTGCAGAGGTTAAAGGAAAATAATCAACGTAATATTCATAAATTTGCAGGACTTGGTTCGAAGGTTTAAATATAGAATTAACATCTTCAGCTGCGGAAGTGCTAATGACGAAAGCGAAGGCAATGATAAGATATCATAAGGCGATAAGAGTGATAGGATGTTAGTCAATCTACTGAGGCTCTCCACCGTATCGTATCTTATCACTGACGTCTCTTATGTCTTTCGCAGTTCTGCAGCTGAAGAATAAGGTCCTGTGTTTAAACCTTCGAAACTAGTCCTCCAAATTTATGAATATTACTCTGATTCTTGTTGTTATAATTCCCCCTGTAATGTACTAGATTTTATGGACAAGAACCCCTTACAGTGTGTAGATAAATGTATACGCAGTATTAATATACACAGAAGAGTCGCTGTCCCATTCTTGCCACTAGATGGCGGGCATTCTTCCTTTTTCTTTCTCTGACTGAGGTCTGAGAACGAGTCTAGATTCCAACGCTCACTGGGGAGCGTCAATACGAAACTTCTGCCTTGAAAAACATCCAAATGTAATAATATATGAGATATTTTGTAAATAGTGTAATTCAGTAGTTCTGTAAATAAACTTAGTAAAAACAAGAGGGCTTCTTACTTGAAAGAAACCTCTTAGGGAAGATAGCGATTATTAGAAGCCTGGCGTCCGGAATCCTGAAGATGTATCAGGTAAGAGACTTTTAATTACTTTTGTAATAGATGAACCTGATGCAACAGTCGCATTAGTGTGGTGACTTGTTAATACCCAGAATAACCGTCTTCATCGGAGCAGAGAGAAGCCGATAAGGCTAAGAAGAACTGAGTAAGGTGCTGAAAGTGTTCAAAAGGGTATGAAAGCAGGCTGACTGTGGTGAAATATACAGCTACTTGAGGAAGCATGGCAGAGAATCTATAATGCGAACAACATGATCGACGTGATACCATAAATTCTTCAATGGATTTATATCTGCGAAATTGGGGACCAAGGAATTCCACTAAACTTGTCATCGTGGTCTTACAATCACTCACATACATCCTTAGTCTTGTGAGGAGTCGTATCAATGTGCCGGAATTTGCCATCAACCTATATAATAGTCCTCTGCCAAGGAACAACGCGCATGAATGGGTGTACATTATCTGCAAGTATGGATGAATGCTTGATTAGATCCATATTGCAGTTTGCAACGATGCGGAGAACCATGTACGAAAATACACGAAAATATCTCTTACACCATAAAATTGCCTCCGCCATTTTGTAAATGTCCACAAATATTTTAGGGGCATTTTTTCGGTACGCGCCAGAATCTATCCATTCAATTAAAATCTGACTCAGAGTAAAAATAAGACAAATGTATGACCAAGAATATGACGTAAGCCAATCTTTTGACAATCTGTAAAGGTCCATTATTGGTAGTGCTGTGCAAATTCCTGCCTCTTGAACTGACGAAGAGTAATTAACTTAGGTACTGCTACCACTAGCCTGCTAAGGAGACCTATAAGCAACAAGATTCGCTAAACTGTCATTTTGGAAAAACTGCGGTAGACCCTTGATTCATTTGGAAGTAGATTATTCCACTGTAACATGTACACCAAAATGCACTTCGCCGTTCATCTATGACTGGCAGGCTTCGCACTTCCAAGACACTTATTTTATGCAGCTCCATTTTGCCATTCGAAGCTACTCAATTTCTAAAATGTTCTCATCCTCACTCAGAAACCCAATAATCAGACCTTTTTATGCGTTAAATTATTCAATTCGTTTATTCACGACGATAACATTTGAAATGTTTCTTAAATGTTAAATATTACACTTATGTATCTATAAATTTTGCGGCTGGCACATTCCTATTTTCATTAGTTACTCATCATTGACCTTAAAGGCATAAAGTGGTCACATTAATGTGGTTCGACCTTGTAATAATATTATATGAGGCATGACCAAAACATAATATTTGTTTATTAATAAAACAAAGAATGCAAGAAAATAATTGAATAAAAACTATTATTGTATATGTGTTTACGTTTTTGGGCATTCACGGTACATGCACCAAATTATTCTGTCTAATCATCCATGACACTTGGACATTTATGGAGATAAGACCCAGATAAAAAAAAAACTTTTATATTCTTGTTATGCATTTTAATTGTCAGTTTTTATAAAAATTTAATTACTGTTTCTTAAACCTCCTCGGCAAAGCCTTTTTTACAACACACTAGTCGACTTGCCTGACAATGTCTAACCTCATACGTAGGCATATTAGGCCTCCTAACCTTCCTCTAAAATCCACATCCCATAACCACCAAGGAAGAGTTTGAAGTAAATGTCACGGAAGTAGCAATTGCATGAACGAGGCTGGGCTTTGCAGGGCAAGTTGATTAGTGTTTTGTAAAAAATGCTTTTCCGAGAACGACGAGTTTCAGGAAACAGTTAACTACATTTTTGTAATGGACTGGCGGTTAAAGTCTACAACAAGGGTATATAAGTTTTTATTCCTTGGTCTTAGTCAGTCTTGATCAGTCTCGATCCTACAGTCCTTGTCTCCCCAGTATTATACAGGACGTTCCACTCGATAGGGGCCCGGAAAAGTGTGATAAAAATCTTATATCAAGAGGAAATGAAATCAAATTCTTACAAAACATACCTTTATGTTTATTTTAAAAGAAATGCTGGAAATGGTCTCCCACGCGGTTCAATAGTGCATTACATGTTACTGTATGTTGTTGCCAGAGTACTGGCCATCACTGTGGATGTTCTCACGTAACTCGTCGATAGTGCGTGGTTTGTGTTTGTACGATGATGCAAGGTTTGTGTAATTTTACTTCGAAGTACGTTTCTAGACCATTTAAACAGCTTTATCATAAAAACACTTCATTATACTTCCAAATATAAATACTTGAAACCATATATGCGTATTTAACACGAGTTCTTCCTTGCCAAATACCTTCTAAAATGCGCGTTTTTTATATAGGAAATTCTCTTATATTCAGGCCAATTAGTAATTGTTGTTACAGCCTATTTTCATTTCCTATACTTATTGCAAAATAAGGTAACAGCGTTTACTTCTGTTTGATATTTTATTCATTATGCTCTGCAATATATTTTATGGTATTGTATTGCCCATATTTCCATAGTACAAATACAACAATCCAAGAATTGTTATAGTTGTAATACTAATACAGAATTGCATACTGTAACTGGGAGAACAGAAAAGTAATGCACAAGCAGGGTGCCCTGAAAATAAATCCCCGATTTGAAAATTAAAAATCTAGAAAACAAAGATCGGTATAGGAATGCAACAAGTGGTATATTTATTGTGAAAGTTTTAAGATTTTTATATGGAAGCTTGGAAATAATAGTTACAAAATCTGCCTACAAATGGTATTTTAAGCTGGCTCTTGGTGATTGGAATTTTAAAGGAAACATACCTAGGCTATTTCTAAGTATTTTCTGCGTGCTGGAATGCTTCAAACCAGTCTCTGTTGCAATTGTTCGGACTGATTTCCTTGCGTGTTGCTGAATAATTCCAGAAACAGTTGCGACATTTTCAGGAGTACTACCAGATATTTGACTACGCTATCTGTCCGTTGGGCATTTAGCAAAGAGCTTGTGAATGGTTTCACATCGGGTCTTTTGGAAACACTCAATCTTGTTTGAAAACTGCGCCTTGTTGCCATAAAACTGTGAGCTAACCTCTAGCATTCCAGTACCAGAAACAGGCGTTGTTCAACGGAATACTTGACTCCAACCTCCTTTCAAGTTTCAAGTGTCAAACTGATCGCTCTTACTTCTCATGGGAGGACGGATGTAACACCAGGGTACCTGAGTCAGAGACCGCTAATCGAACAAAATGTGATTTTCCTAATTTGTGTTCATTAAAATAACCAAACCATACGTAAGAATAATTACAATACTGAATAAGACTATTTTAAATTATGCAAGTATTAGCTTAAAGTGTGAGAAATTTTGGAAGTTGTTATGCATGAGAAGAGAGCAGTTTAGGAAAAGCATCTGGATATTAAACCGCACGAGCTGGTGACTAACAGTTTCTGAAACTTAATGTAAAGTTAGAAGCAAGTACGTGTCTTTAGGAGCAAGGTTTACAATAAATTACAAGCACAATACATTAATGCAAATTATTAAGAGGAAATTGAACAACATGTTAGATAATATAAAATTAAGGAGAATATGTACATCAAAAGAACCCAATTCATACAATACAGTAGAGAACGACCATCAAAGAAATTAGTCAGCATTTAAGTTCAGAATGGGCACGTGTCGTTTAACATCAGTAATAGCATAATTGCAAATTTGTGTAGCAGAGTTTGGGATACTTTTTTTTTGTTTTTATAAAACATTTTTGCTTGCTTGTAATAGTGAGCTTTCAACTGTTCTACTTTCAGCTCTTCAGGACTTCTATTGTTTCTAATGTATCAGGAGGAGTATATGATTTGTCTTAACACACAGTTTTGTGCAGCTTGTAACTTTTTGCCAACTCATGAACATGAGTATGCCCATATAGGGCAAGCATAACGTAGCATGGGAAGCAGGATGGACTTGTAAATGAGTTACTAGTTATCTATAGAAAGAACACTTTCAAGCAATTAAGGGGGAGAGTTTAGCTTTACGAACTCGAAACGTCTACAAGATAAATGTAACGTTTGGGGTCCATGTGAGCGTATGACTGAGTATCACCCCAAGACAAGAGACCTGCTTAGGCCAGGGATTCAAATTCCATAAAACTGTAGTTTCTTTTTAATTTTCTTCTTCCTAGAAAAGACAATTGCTTGAGCCTTTTCTATGTTTACGTGTATTTTCCATTTTTTTAGCGAAATCTCAAATATGTTTATGTGTTCTTGTAACCCTTGGATAACTGATCCAAAAAACGCAGTATCGTGAGCATATATTGCAAGTGTCATGTTGGGTGTGGTAGAAATGTTGTTCCTGTAAATATTGAAGAGTGTGGGACCCAAAAGGGACCCTTGAGGGACATCTGTTAGAATATCAGGGCGAGTGGAATATGTACCCAAAACATGAACGACAAAGTGACTACCTGTCAGGTAGGATTTAATTATGTTCGTGATGTAATCTGGGAAATCCCAGATTTTGTAACTTGTATATGAGTGGTTCTAGCCATACACGATCGAAAGCTTTTGCAATATGCGAGAAGGTACCATTAGTAATTTTTCTGTTGATGACGGAGAAAATTCTCGTCTTTCAGTGTTTTTAATTAATATATCTGACTTCAGCTACTGTTTTTTGGAAAACATGTGGACGTCAACCTTTTCCAGGATGCAGAAAAAAATTGTAGAAAGTTTGATGACGATAGCTATAGTAGTGACTGAGTTATTAGCGAACAAAGAAACAGACATTTATATATAGAGATGACGCATAGATTCAACTTAAAGAAATCAGTTTTGTAAAAATTACGAAATCTAAATTTTTATACATTTTTCCGGTCTCTATATTTATATTTAGGAAAACTGTTTGTACTCGTTGTAAAAAGTAAAACATAAATATTTGACTTCAGTGAGACACAACTGACCGATGTATTTGACGTTAAAATCAAAAATCATTGTTAAGAGCCAAGAATAAAATGAAAAGTATGCATTTGTACTTAACTTAAAACAAAATATGATTTAGAAAATAGTTCTTATGTTAAATGAAGAGCATTACTATGCAGATTATGCGAAACATATTTAAAAATCTTATTCATAAATCGTATAGAATTCGTATTATAGAAAGCACTGATGGGCTTCAAAATTGGCATTTAGCTAACTCGTAAAATTATATGCATTAATTAAAAATCAGAAATATTTGTACTTCAGTGAATTTTTATACATTTATCTTATTACAGTTCTAAAATAAAACTTCATGAGAATGTTCATGAGCACTTCACGAGAGTAACGTATTTTTAGACACTGAAAACTTAAAAATTGCTCATGTGAAAATTCTCTCGTTACACGAAATGTAAAAAAACTATAAATAAAAACAGTAGATCACAAAATAATATCATTAAATGGCATTTAAGTGAGAAAAAAACAACCTTGAATTATTCTAATTTATTTATCGACTCCTCAATGCAAATTCAAAATGACGTCAAATGCTGCCAATTTTGAAATTACGTATGTCAATTTTTGTCGTACGAGAGTCAAGCATTTATATATATATAAAGTTTCTCGGTCCTTACACATGGGGACCAGAGGAACTTGCAGAAAATTAGAATTTGTATTTCATGTAAAGTTAATGTTTCTCAATAAAAAGTACAAAACCAGAAGTCTACGTCATTCGAAACATTTTTGAAACTGGAAGTATATATCTGCAATCGACTGTTGAGAAAATAAAAACTGATTACGAGGACATTTGTAGTCACGGTATATATTAACTTTTTAAAGCTATATAGCGTCTGTGTATAATATACACCGTGGCCACTAAAGTATATATATATATATATACATACAATTCACAAAATTCTGTGTTGCCTACTGACAGGTCTGCATCATATTTTCTTGAAATAGCTAAAGAGGTCTAATATTACGGCCCACTGTTTAAATCAAGCCTTTAAGCATTGCTACTTATTTTGAGATATCAAAATTTTTATTGTTTGAACGCGTCGCATAATACCAAAAATGTTATTAACGCATCAGAACATTCGCAACCAATTTTAACTAAATAAATGCAAGAGACAGAGATGTTATGTCAAAGCACACTAGGGTATCTCTGTAAGAGAGGGATGCCATTGTTCAGGACTTTCTATGAGAAGCTAGCTCCTTTTTATACTACCCTTAACCTTCTTGATCTCTAATAGGCCTGATTTGCTTGATAAATGGTTTGTTTACAAATCATAGCTCTTATCTTGACACTACAAAATTACTAAAATTATTAACTTTTCTCTAAAAGAGTTTGTTAGCAAAATATCGTTTGGTAGAGAATTTCAAATTTAAAAAAAATTTCTCAACAGTCGATTGCAGTCGATGTTTTGAAAAAATAAGACTCTAAATTAGTATCTTTTTCATAGCTACACCAGTGCTAAATATTATCAGACTCATATATACTCTTTTACTTTAAGATAGGCACTTCAAAGTCATATGAGCCCGCTCCTCATTTATTATTCTAACGAGTGTCGTCATCACCAAATAGGAATTTTCGCAAATTAGATGTCTCGATAATCTTTCGAGTTAAATTCGTTAGCACTATTACGAGGCACTCCAGAAGGCAGTAGATGATCTTGAAATTCCTAACTAAAATCACACTACAATGATTTCCTTTTTTCTTTATTCATTATTAACAGCTCTGAAAGTAAATAACTAATGAAAATAAATCACTAATGAAAATCAATCGCATTTGTATTACTCTTGGATAAGGAGATAATTTTGGACATAAAAAATTCTCTTACATATTTTTACCATTTGCTTACCATAAATTTTTACTTCATTGTGTCCGTAGTTGGTTCAATGTATTGCAACTTATTCAACTGAAAACTTTATTAGTTTACATAAGATTTAATATTTACTTAACGTTTGCGAGGTAACTTACTGAATATCAAGTGACATGTTCTTGTTTTCTTGGCAAGAAAAAAGATTTCGAGTTCGTCGTCGTTGGCATAGATTCAGGTTTTAGAGTTAGTCAAAAGGAACGAGCAATTTTTTTAATCACGGTTGAGGCGTTTGAAGAAACAGGAAATAAGAAAAGAAAACACAACTCTTTGGTTGATGTCTCGTGCTCTTATCGCCATCACTCCTGTACCTTGGATCACATCATTCTAGAGCATAAGTGGCAAGCTCATTTCTTAAAAGGACCGCAAAGTAACGATCAGATGGCAGCGTTGTAAATCTTTCAGCTGTTTGCCTGATGAATGGAAAGGCAACATTCTCATCTTGCATTGGTTAAAAATAGCGTGCTGTGTTAAAGTTGCATCACTGCTGACATGAGAGTTATTCTCTGCCCATATAAAACCTGCACTTCTTTTAATGTAAATAAATTTTCTTTCGACTGTTACCGGAAGACTAACATGATAAAATGTATAATCTTTATTGAATGATTTAGAGTATGTAGAATAATACGCATGTTAAGCGTACTTGCTTTGTTGTTATATCACAAAAGATCTGCTACGTCAATTCTTGCTTTGGTGTATCAGTTTGTTGCAGAACTCCACTATTCAGTTACCACTCTAAATGTCCTGTTGCAGAGAAATTATCCGTTGAAAATATTGTACACGAATCTAGTAATAGAACGGATCACCAAGGTGACTGCCTGAGAGAAGGTTCTTAACGTGGCCGTTTCAGAATAAGAGTGATCGGCTTGCATTACCTAAGTTTGAAAAGCTGAGGTTAAAGAATAACTCGAAAAAAAGACCTTCACTACGCACAAGCACGTACTACGTCATCATTCTTCGGTTTGTTTGTTTGTTAGTATTGCAAATACTGGATAGAAACCTTACGAGGTTATCTGCGCCTGGTTACAGCGAAGATTACACTACATTAAAATCCTGCGCGTGTGCACTTGCAATATAATTTAAGCTCGATAAAACTGAGAGTAAAAACAGATTACATATTATGGTAAAAGTCAGTATCTTTCTAAAACTGTAACAATTTATTAATGAGTATATGATTGTGGGGGTTCACCTTTCTATTTCACAGTTCAATATTCGAAACTCCTAACACTGATAAACGAATAATCGCTTAGGTGTGTGAACAGAGACGCAAAACTCAACAAGGGTTAACTACCCTTTATTTCTCAAATAAATATGACACAGTGAGCTCCTAACTCGGAGCGTACAGCAAAGCCTCCACTGGGCTTGAACTCAAAGTAATCTGAAATTAAAATTAACTAAACTAAAAGATATAGCCGAAGCTATCAAGATTCTAAGTAGTTGGCCCGTAAATCTCAATTGAGTCGGTTAAGCTAATCAAGGGCCTAAAGTATGCCGAGCTTAGCAATAGCTTGGAGAGAAGAAGCTAAAGGCAAACGCGCGCTAGTCAGAAACTCGAACTCTCTCACGAAGTCGGTGAAACATCGACTTAAATACTACTCTTACTCATTTGCATTAACCGCGTTTCTGAAAATACATTCTGGTAGGAAATTCTAAACTGAAGCTAGGAGGGATAGGAAAGATGCATAAACTTTAAAATAACTGTTATAAAATTAGGATAAACCTTACATTATAATAATATGTAATGATATATTATAATTATTTATTTATAGCAACTTATAATAACAATGTATATTACAATTTCCCTATTAAGCTTTCTAACTCAGATTGAAGCAATTGAAATAATTTAGAAGAAGTTATTTATAACAATGGCATTCCAATAAAATATGACGAATTGTCAGAATTGCATTGCCGTTTACACAAAGCGAATCTCTCTCGCCTTTTAGAAGATGCTCATGAGTCAGTCGACAGTGACCGATTTTCAAACAAGTTAAGAATATTGATTGCTCCCTTCTATTCAGCATAGCTTCCACTTAGTATTCAATAGTCTGTTTAACACTTATCAGCTAATTGTTTGCTTGATCATCCTAATGTTTCTGCCATTAATTGAACATTTTACGTTTTATGGATGCTCTGATAGTATCTGCGAGTGGAATATGAAGATTGGAAACTGTAGTAGGAGCCTTAGCTGTAATATCCGCTAATTCATCCCCTTTTATGCTAGCATGGACAGGGATCCAGAAGAAGAAATTCTGATATTTAGAATCAGATTAAATTTCAAACATTCCGTAATAATGAGATTAGAACTATAAATAGGTCCTTTCATTGGCGTTAAGGCACAAAGTATCCGCTTAGATAATGAAATTCTTGCAACGTTTTTTTGACAGGAAGGTTAAAGTCTGATAAACTTTAATACGTTCAGAAGTGAAAACCGAACAAGCTCGATGTAATCGAAACCGAACAATTGTTTCGTCCAGTACAAAAGCTGGGCCAACATGATCTATGACTTTTGATCCCTCTGTATGGAGGTGGACATAATTTTTATATTTACCTCCAAGTTCTGCAAAGATCTTTGTCTAAAAATGATATCACTATTGTTAGATATTGGAACATATCAATAAATTAAATTTCCACTCCTTCCTCAGCGGAATTTATAAAAGATTCTCCATTGTATGTTGATATTAGACGTATTCTACTGCTCTAGCAAGGTGCTTTCTCTTAGGTCGCTTTCTCGTACCATCTTACTCGAAATAGAGGAATTTATGGATGGTACGTACGAGATTTACAAATTTCTGTGACTCCTTCAACGCATTTGATGTCCTTTTGCTTTAGGTCTTTATGAAACTATGAGGTTTGGTTCGGTAGGATATCGATGTAAGAATTCTCCCAGCATGGTCACAGCGTCTACTATATCCTCATTGAAACAGGCACGATGGGTGAATGAATTCCAGTCTGCTTTAGGCAGCAAAACGTGCTGTTCTGGAGAAAGAAAGACTTCCATTTCATACGAAATTTACAATGACTGGAAAGTGGTCACTATTAAATGGATAATTCCCAAAACTAATGCTGCAGAATGGTAGACGATGCGGAGAGACAACAAGAAGATCAATGGAGCGACTGGATTGATTTTTGTCATTCCATCAGCCAACAAGAAGGTCAGTTGTTGGTTGATGAAAGTGTTTTCTGCATTCTTGAGGATACAGAGACAATGGTCCTGGAGTAGCTGTTCCTTTTGCATGGCCTTGTATCTCTGCTATCCCACAGGGGATTGTGTCCATTCAAATTTTATAGCCTTTGACTATTATTTCCCCTCTTAACTTGAATTTAATTGTTTCTTTTCTTTTCACAAGAAAGTGCGTTTATGTTTTTTTAAGCTGTTTAAATAAAAGGTTTAAACATTTCAAGACTTTATAGTTATTTTCAGACATTGAATTTCTGAAAGATATGAATTGTCGTTATCGACGGCCAAGAATACCATGAGAAAATAAGCAGCGAGGAACTCTAGAATATGCGAAGCACAACTTTCTGAATTCTCAGTATTTCAAAGAATTCTCTTGAAAATTCAATTCTTTTTAAAGACATTCGTAGCATCTCAGTTTTAATTCATTCTCTCTTTATAAATTTCACAGAAACATTAATAGTACATATAAGCAATTTTTGTCTTCCTTAGGGCTTTTTTCTGTAATTGGAAGTACGTCAGGTGTTGGAATCTCGGTAAGAACAGTGCTGATTTTTCGTTAATGATGCTACACACCATAACCAATTCTAATCATTATTTGTAAAACTCGAAAATTCACATCTGTTTTTAATTACACGACATTATTTTAAATCTTTAAATTTATTTTCTGCTCGCTACATGCTTTCAACGTAATCTTAACATGTTTCCTACATGCTAACAACATAGTTTGTTATGTAGGCTTGCTACAATATAGTCTGTCTTTGTATGCTAGCTATATGCTAGCAACATAATCGTTGCATGCAGCATAGTCTTTGTAAGTTTGTTATTCCCCTCATATCGGTCAATATTTCGAACTCATCAAATACACTTTCAAGAAGGCAAATTCCAATTTACTGCAAAAACTTCACTTCGAAAATAAAACGTTCTTTTAATATAAAAGATAAATAAACGTAATAGCAGTTTAATAATTTTTCTGTAACTTTAAGCTATTAAAAAATACAAGAGTATGATCGATTAAAACACTGAAACATCGATACGATAACCAAATAATTGAACATTGATCAGATGTTGTATCCGTTTAAAGAAATGTTTCTTATTCTCATTTTTCTGAAATCTAGTGCAGAAGAATTAAATTATCCAGGCTTTCAACCAAATACTAGCTACCTAAATTTAAACTGAGGCACAATTAAGTAACCAAAGCATTTAGCACCTCAGTAGATGCTTTAATGAATTCACTAAACAGTGATATAATTTTAATATTGCTTTTTATCGCATTGCTTTTATTAATACTGTTGGGATGAAATCTAAAGTTGCTAGTATACAGATCCTGATATATTATCGAATCTTCAGCTACTTTATATAATAAGAATAATAAAAAAGATGTTAAACTTTGCATTTTAGTAAATGAATGAAAGAAAATTTTGAATCTGAGTTTAATGAGAAACAAATTTAAAAACAATTTTTTAAAACACATACCTGTATTTATTAAAACAATAGTATAAATGAAGTTTAATAAGAGAAGTGCATAATTAAAATTCTTAAATCTTGACCTTCATTTTCAAATATAATTTGCTAAAGGTATTTGAGTAATAGTTCAAATGTTTTATATCTTTCCAAATCCTTTAAACCAAAGCCAATGCCACAAATAATTACTTAAAGAGTTAACACAGTAACACCAAATAGTACTAAATTCCCTCCAAGAAAGTAAGTATAAGACCCAGAGTCAAAACTAAATAATACTGGAGATCTAGGTTCAGTGAAATTGCAAGAAGGCAGTTCTTTTTAATGAAACATTATTTCTGTCGGATATCAGCTAAGATAATCTTTCAATGGTTTGAGTTAAAGCATTTAATGCTTTTAAAGTTAACGCACGATGAGGAAAAACATTTTCAAATCTCGACTTTTTTTTTAAGATTTACGGCACTCAAGGGTTCAATTACCACGAATTTTGAAATTCTTTATTTAGTAATCTACAGTAATATATCAATGCTTGAAATTCTGAAAACG
The DNA here is from genome assembly GCA_000611955.2 of Stegodyphus mimosarum. Classification (NCBI taxonomy): domain Eukaryota; kingdom Metazoa; phylum Arthropoda; class Arachnida; order Araneae; family Eresidae; genus Stegodyphus; species Stegodyphus mimosarum. The sequence continues at coordinate 133,365 of KK115293.1, read as the reverse complement.
GTACTATTAACCTAAACGGTCTTAAAATTATAAAAACGGTCATTTCCAACAATTATATTTTGAAATTTTTGGGCTGTTTACTGCATAACTAGTATAATAGTATTAACTTAAAAGCAAGTTTTATATTGTTTAATTAAAATTCAAGTAAACAAGGCATCATTTGTATGGTGCATTTTGCCCGTATTTCTTCATAAATAATTCATTTCCTTAATGCATGCGAAAGCGTTTGAAACGTTTCAAACCTTCGAATTATAGCCCAGTGAAACATTTAAAACTATATAAGGATATTATCTGTTATTTAATTTGCAAGCACACTTCTCTTAGCACGCAATTAAAACCTGCCAAACTGTGTAATGTAATCTATCGTTATCGAGACAGTATCCTTAGCCGTCTGAAACTTCAATAAATCCTTTAAACCGAGCTAGCTCTCGTCTGGTACACTCAAGGATACCTATAAGATTATCTAGACTATACACAACCAGTATAACCAGGTGGGGAATTACCTAATTCGGTGTCCCGAGATGATTCATATGTGGAGAGAATACAGATATATTTATAGGATCAGGTCGACCGTAATTGGCTCGCATGCCTTCCAATTGCATTTGCAGTGCCGGCTTTCACCGATTGTGGTCTTACGGCAGAATGAATCTGTTGATGCTGGGATATATTGACTGGGAAATAGTTGTTCGTATTTCTGAGCTAAACAATACAATTCCAGGTGTTGGAGTAGTTAAAGGCTGAAGATATGTTCTGAAGAGCTTTATGCGATATATTCCCGCACCAGCTGATAATCTTAAGTCTCTTTGCAGTTCTAAAACGAAAGTGCTGTTTTGAAATTATCAAGGCATTCTAGAATAATTTGCCATGGTAAGAATGGCTTTCGAAAATGAATAAATGTTTCTAAATGCAAAGTATACTATTTGAATTAAAGGGATATAACAAGAATAACCAAAGATTTTCAAGATATTAAAATTTGGTTTAATTATTGCTAACTTTTACAGTTTAAACGACCAAATGTAACCTTATATACTTCAGGAGTGAATTTGCTAAAGCTATAAAAATTCTATTTAATTTTTCTTTAATTCTTATTTAAAACTTTATTCGTGGTTGTGGTGAAATTCTACACGCATGGTAATTTCCTAAATGAACCTAAATTATGCATTAAGAATATTGGTTATTTAATGTGATAGAAATATGAATATAATTTTCCAAGAAGATACAGTTTTCCAAGAAATTTTTCTTGTAGCTTTAATATATGCGAAATACCTATATGTAGCCTCATCTCTTTGGCAAAAGCTATATTTGTAAAAAGAAATTGTAGAAAAGTAAATCTAATTTGTAGAAAAGTAAATCGATAAAACAGTATACGACTGAACTAACTATGAAGCAATTACCTTAATTACTTCGCTGACAGTAATATCAGTTCAGACTCTTGAATAGCAATTTGGTTATTAAGTACTTAAGCAGAATACTCAGTTTAAATGCAGATCTTAATTTCACTGAAAAGAAATTAAAAATAAAGTAACTTTCTTGCGTTCTTGTTCTTATTGGTGAAATACTAAATAACACTTAGAACAAAAGAATAAACAACACTTTGAAAATTCTAAAGAATTTTAATTTGATGGATAAGATAAAATTATAAACACAGAACTCTTTTTGTTTTCCCCTCATACTTTTTACTCTTAGTTTTTTTCAACTACTTTTTATGAATTTGTTTTCCATACATTTTAAAATATTACTCTAAATTCAAAACCTTAACATTTATTTAGCCTTTCACTCTTACTTTTAACAGTCTTACAAATGATAATTTGAAGTCGTTAAAGCAAAAGACTAAACTACGCAAATGAAACATAAAAAATATCGATTCTTCTAATCATACATTATTTCTAATCTTTAAATGGCAACCAATTTATTAACCCAAAAGGCTTAGCCCATAAGGGCATAAGCCATTAATTTCGTTTTGGCATTTTGCGCTGGTTCGCTATAAATGTCGGTTCACTTTTCAAATTATTGCCACCAAATATTGCAGCCCTGTGTTATATTTAAGGAAGTTAAATAATGAAGAATCTGCATAAATATATATATGTATTTCTGGCATTGTGATAAAACCACAGTACCTATAGCCATCAAATTTTGAATAACGTAACTCTCCACCGAATATGGACATCTGAAAGCTCTACTTTGGAATTTGAAATTTGTTTTATTACCGATTTCATATTTTGTAACACTTTCACGAATTTGTGATTAAGAAACTCTACAAGTTCAAAGCGAGCAATGGCAACACTGTGCGAAAAAAAATTTTATCCCCAGCGGCGGAGACTGTTTTCGGAAATTATAGAGATATGCTCGTTTTAAAATTGTTCTCCGATATTGCTGTTGAATTTAATTTTATGGTTCAGTTGCGAAGTATATGGTATTTAATAAAACACACGAAACGTTAAAAAGTCCTTTTGGGCGTAATGTAAAGTTTGAAAAGTTCGAGATTGTTTCGTATATTTAAAATATTTAAGCCATTTAAAACACTTAATCTTTATCATCTGAGTACTTATATATAATTTTTAACTTAATTAATTACGTTATTTTTTAAATATAAATCAACGAATATGAGTATTTCTTGTTGTGTGATTCCTATCGCTAATAACTTTATTACTGCAACGCAATTCTACAACGTAGTTGGATAAACACATTTTAGAAGTAATATACCGTTTAAAATAGCATAAGTATGGTAGCAAAAGATCATTAATAAATATTTTCTGTTTGTGTTACCTAGAAAAAGCATGAGATTGAGATAACAGGAAAATACATAAAAAAATCTGGAAAGCTTTCAGATTTTACATTACGCCCAAAGGGACATTTTTTAACGTTGTGTATGTTACCTTAAATTTACTAAATATCATGTTCTTCGTACTTAAACCATAAAATTCAGTCCAACACCAACATCGCAAAATATTTAAAAGAGCATATTTTTAGAATTTCCGATACACAGTCTCGAGCGCTGGAGATAAAAATGTGTGTTTTCCCGTACAGTGTTGCCACTCCTCGTTCTGAAATCGTTGAGTTTGTTAGTCAAAGATTTGTTAAAGTGTTGCAAAATATGAAATCGAGAATAAAACAAATTCCAAAATAGAGCTTCCAGATGCCGATATTCCGTGGAGGATTACGTTATTCAAAATTTGATGGCTCTGGGTACCGTTGTTTTATCACAATGCGAGAAACATACATACATTTATGTAGATTCTTCATTATTTAATTTCTTAAAATTAATACAGGGCTCTAATATTTGATGGGAACAATTTAAAAGTTGATTCGCCGTTTATAGTGAATCACCGCAAAGTGCCAAAACGAAATAAATAGTTCTTCTGGGCAAATTGCCCCTTTGGAATAATAATATATATATAACACTCATGTGCACACTTATTCTGCATATTTTATATAAAAAGAGAATATTAGTCATATGCTCAGAAAATGTTCCTTTTACTAATGATCTGATATTTTTTTTAGATGTGTAAATTCTTTTGTGGTATAATATATGGATTAAAGAAAGAAGTGAATTATATCCATTTCTCGTTGAGAAGCTGACTCGATTAATGAAAAACTTATCTTTTTGCCTTATAGACTCTTCTATGTTGAATGAATGATATAGTTTCTATAAGAAAAGGTTTAAGTTATTCTTTCTTTTCTAAGTAAAAGCACATCTTCATAGAAGCATAGAATATTTTCAAAAGTTAAATTTAATTAAATTATAAGTAAGGAACTGAAATACACTTCGTTCAAGTACAGAGATTGCAAACATATTGCCCAGTAAAAAGGTCAGTTTGAAATTTAAGGATTTGTGTTTTTGTTACCGGGGTTATTTTGGAGCACTATATCGTGTTATTTATTCTAGTATTTAAAATTTTCCTGACATACAGAAGTGTAATCAACTAGCATGATAAACTTGGAAAACACTTAAAAGTTAAAATTTTTTCAATATTAGAAGCTACTAGGTAGCTATGAAAAGTAAAACAGAATCTTATGCAATTATTTATAAGACGATTCTTTAAAGACTAAAGAAATACGTTGATTTAAATAATGCTTGACTGAAATGCTTTCGGCAGGGAAAGCGATTTATGTTAAGCATGTTGAAACTATTGGGTTGGCAACTAAGTAATTGCGGATTTCACTCATAGATGGCTTCAGTTGAATTTTTAGGTTTGCAGACGTAGTACAAATGTAAAACACATTTTGTTATTTGATAGTTGGCAATTCAGCTGTGAATCAGTAAAAAACGTTTTTTGATCGGTTGCGTAGTTTTCATTTGGCGTTCGTTGAAAGATGGAAAATCAAAAGGAACATTTTCGTCATATTTTGCTATTTTATTTTCGCAAAGGGAAAAACGCATCGCAAGCTTATAAAAAATTATGTGCTGTTTATGGTGACGAAGCCTTAAAAAAACGGCAGTGTCAAAATTGGTTTGTCAAATTTCGTTCTGGTGATTTTTCACTCAAAGATGAAAAACGCTCTGGTCGTCCAGTTGAAGTTGATGACGACCTAATCAAAGCAATAATCGATTCGGATCGTCACAGTACAACACGTGAGATTGCAGAGAAGCTTCATGTATCACATACATGCATTGGAAATCACTTAAAACAACTTGGCTATGTTCAAAAACTCGATACATGGGTTCCTCACGAACTGAAAGAAACGCATTTAACGCAACGCATTAACAGCTGCGATTTGCTAAAGAAACGTAATGAAAATGATCCATTTTTAAAACGACTGATAACTGGCGATGAAAAATGGGTTGTTTACAACAATATCAAGCGGAAAAGATCGTGGAGCAGGCCAGGTGAACCAACTCAAACAACATCAAAAGCTGATATTCATCAAAAGAAGGTTTTGTTATCAGTTTGGTGGGATTACAAAGGAATTGTCTACTTTGAACTCTTACCACCCAACCGAACGATCAATTCTGATGTCTACATTGAACAACTAACGAAATTAAACAATGCAGTTGAAGAAAAGCGGCCCGAATTGACAAATCGAAAAGGTGTTGTATTCCATCATGACAATGCAAGGCCACACACATCTTTGGTCACTCGGCAAAAATTATTGGAGCTTGGTTGGGATGTTTTGCCACATCCACCATATAGTCCTGACCTTGCACCATCTGATTACTTTTTGTTTCGATCTTTACAAAACTTCTTGAATGGTAAAACTTTCAATAATGATGATGATGTCAAATCATGATTCAGTTTTTTGCTAATAAAAACCAGAAGTTTTATGAACGTGGGATTATGATGCTGCCTGAAAAATGGCAAAAAAGATGAAAAACTGAAAGATGGCCTGAAAGATGGCAGTCAAAATGGGCAATACATTACAGAATAAAGTTATTCAGTTCCATGAAAAAAATTGTCTTTAATTTTCTAAAAAAATCCGCAATTACTTAGTTGCCAACCCAATATAAGAAGTTTTACTGGTGTTTTGAAACAGAGGCTGGAGTGAGTAACTGATTTGATTATTTGGTTCAGGAATGTCACTTAAAATCTTAGAGGCGGGGGGGGAATTTCTAATACCTTCGAAAACAGTTCCCTTTATATCATATTAATTTCCTGTTAAAGTGAGTAGTTAACCAAACAGGCAAATAGACCCTGCACTGTAGCAGCAAGTAAACTATTTTAAATTAACTATTCTTACTCAGAACTCATTTAGTGAGACATATTTTGTTTTAGAGCTATCTTGTTCGAAACTTCTGAAATTGTGGAGTTTAAACATAGAATTCTGTGTTTAAGTTCTACGTTTAGTTCTGAGAGTCGCAACTCAACTTTTAAGTTCTAATTTAGAACTACAAATCATAGATCTAACACGCATTTTCGCTTTATATCTTTAGGTCTTATTTCTGTTTCTTAAGTTATATGCTAGCGATCAAACACACCCAGCAAAAAATTTCAGCTTATTTTCGTAAGCTGTTTAACAAAGACTAATTCGTAACAAATTATGCCTGAAGACTTGAGGCAAAATCTGTTAAGACTTAACTTAATCTGTTAAGACTTAATCTTAACTTAATCTGTTAAGACTTAATCTTAACTTAATCTGTTTAGACTTAATCTTAACTTAATCTATTAAATAACTTAATTTGTTAAGACTTAATGTATTAAGACTCGAGGCTTAAGTCTGCCTCAAAACTTAAGAATGCCTCAAGACTTAAGTCTGAAATCTAATTATTCCGCTGATTGACTATTGCTTCCAGCTTTGACCAACAACTAACATAAGCAAGCGACATAAGACCAAAACCTTCGGAAACGTTTGGTTAGGTAGTTAACTGATTATAGAAAGAACGCATACAGCAGAGGAATTTCTAAAGATGACTAACTCGTGTTCGAGTACACACAGGAAGAGCAGCAAAATCACAAGCAGCAAATTCGTTTGCCTGAAGCAGAATCTAGGCCTAACAACAAATGTCTATCGGTCTTACATAAACCTAATAATTTGGGTTTGACCATAAGATATGGCCAGATCTTGAAGTGGCTGGTAATTTGACAAATGACTCTGCGCCCAGGCTTTTAACACGCACAAATTCCCAGTATATATTCACTATTTACAAATATCCATGGCTTCTCCATGATTCAAATCCAGACCCATCGGTGCAGTAATCAGCATTGCTAACCATTATTCCATTTAGGGGACGTTTTGTTTATTTTTCAATAATAGAGTTATTTTGCGAGCAATGCCGTTTTCTTTGCGCTTTTTGAACAAACTTGACAATACCTCTGTAAAGCTTTTGCTGTATTGTAAATGATCTGCGCAATAAAATATCGGAGTTTAGTGTTCGCCGGCTTCATAAAGTTTGAGAACCAAGGACGTAGACAAGTTCTAAAATTCTAAATACTAAATACCTTTAAATTTTCTAAAACTTTAAATACTTTTAAACAGGAAAAACACTTAAAATAAATTTACTGTTCATCAATTATGCTTTTTGTCAATTAAAAGTATACAGGGTCATTTATTAAAGGAACCTACTTTTCCAAAGAGGATTTTTCAAAACAAAGTTTCCACGTGTTCATGTGACAAGGGCATAAAGTGCGGCATCCATTATTTACATTATCCAATATGTAAAATTGCGACTTTACATAATTTACGGTTCGATCTGAATTTATGTCCAAATTTACAATGTCGATTTGAATTCATGTCTATATTTCTTAATTCAGTCCAACAATGGCCAAGCGACGAAATAGCTGAACACCCGTTATTCGCCCAGAATTCGAATCCTGCGAGAGGGCTGACTGCATGGGCTTTTCGTGGATTTTCCATGAGAAACCCGAATACGAGCTTCTTTTCCTTGGAAAGCGTCTTCCAAAAAGATTTTATATCTCTTATGCAGATAGCTCTCACGTGCTTCGCAGTAGTCCAAATAATCAAATCCAATGCTAGGCCTTATGTACTAATTAAAATTCAACTTAGTATGTACTGTTATCTTAGGCACACAGAAAATATTCATTCAATTTTCACTAAAATGGTTGAATAATATTATTTATGTAAACAAAATCCACATGTCTAAATTTTAAATGAATCTGCGTTTTAATAATTTTCAAAAAAATTCATTCTTAGGAGACGATTACTAAACAAGGAAGGAGAATTCTACTTATTTACAACCACGTCAACATTCTATCATGTAATCATTTATTTAGCCGGTAGCACTCAAACATCCTCAGGCACTATACGCTAGATTGCTTGCTTCTTAAATTAATCGATTAATCACCCCAAGACTCTAATCGATTAATTCCCAGTCACTTCGCTTAGAAGACAGGAAACAAACAACGTAACGAACAAACAGAAGAGGAGAGGGAAAAAAAGACAAGAATCGCACTTTCGTTCCCAAACAACTCGCAAATAAACAACAGGACCAAAAAGAAGGCAGATAAAAAAGGAAGATACCCCGGTAACACGTAACATTGGAACTCAATGGTATGAAAGAAACTGTAGGACGGGTAACGGTTAAAAAAGGAACAAAATTGTGCGCGAAAAAGTTTGGTAGGAAGAATTTCAGTATCTTCGGCCATTTCTTCTTTCATAGCACAGACAAAGAAGCCCCGTGGTAGACAATGGAGGGAGTGAAATGCTATATACTTTAATCTCTCTGTCCTAAGGCATAATATCTTTTCTTATCAAACAAAAAAATATTACTATATAATGAATTACTTCATGAAGAATTACTCTTCAGTTTTATCTACTCTAACACTGTATCTAAAAGTCACTTCGGTAGCAAAGATAAAACTATTGAAAACTAACTATTTAGTTAAATGCCGGAAAAAGCTAAGGTTGGATAGGCAGTTTTTCTTGCAGCTTAGTCTCCTTTTCTGAGAGGATCCTAATCTGACAGACGAATTCATTGCAGCAAAAGGGAAGAGTGCGTGATTAAGGCATTAGGCACGTTGTGAGTAGGAGAATCAATCTGTCCAGCTCTCTCCTGAGTTTCAAGAACAAAATCCAGGGAAAGAAAGCCAAAGTTTTTTTACCTCTTCTAGCAGAATCTTAAGGAGAATTCCAGGATCGAGGGTATTTTAAATATCTCCTTGCAGCAAAGACATTATTACAAACATCTATACCTTTTTTTAATCTTCTTCAAATTCCTTCTCCTGAATCAAAATCTAGTGACATAGTAATTAGCATCATTAACCGCCCTATGTATCAGGGATTACTATATAAAACGATTATATAATCATAACAAATAGCACAAAGGCAATCTGCTCTAAAGCAGGGATGCCTTGACAGAGGACTTCCTGAGAAAAATAGTTCACATTACGTTAAACATGAACACAATTATATTCAACCGTTGGAAATTAAGTGTACGTCGAACTACCATTGTTTCAGCAGTCACAACACCTTTTATCAGTTGGGTATGATGATGTAATAAATTCAAGAGTTTGTCTATAGGTACGTCATTCAAACTTTAGGAACTGATGAAACCATACGACACTTTAATTTTCCAACAAGTTAGTCATCTGCCACCACTAAGGGTTGAAATTCTGTAACTCTGGGAAATTTGGATGTCTAGGACGTCGTGTAAAGCCCAAATTCATTCTCTCTTATGATGTTAGTGTAAGGTGAAGAGATCTCCCAATTCTATCGTGTCTGGTGTGTAATCCATATTGGAAGGTTATTGAGTAAAATGTGATACTATCATCACCTGTGCCGACAGCGGTTGTGCAAGGAAAGATGCATCCACTTTTACTATTGAAGATTTTTAATGGCTTTTTAGTTGGGAGGGCAATTCCAGCTTAGTGATTCCAGCTGGAATCTTTCTAACTTTTAAATGGCTTAACGAATCTTCGAAATATTTATTGTAATTACTTGACTGATATGCGAAGAAAAGTTATTCAGAGATCTATAATAAAACCCAATCATTTATTACACTTTCAGAATGCAATCCTGGATATCATAACATCAAAGCATTTATAAATGGATCGCTAACTCTATCAAGTCATTTATAATGAAGATATTCGTAAACGATGTTATGAAAACGAGTGATACATATATACGAAATTGATGGGTTTATTGTATTCTGGTTTACACAAGTAGAAAGAATTATTCAAAAGCTTTTAGTACTACTCTGTGTGTGTACATTTATAGCTCGGACTACCTGTAGGTGATTCTCATCCCACACATTCGAAAGCATCACTGGTGTAAACAATTTTATCGCCTCCGCAGTTTGGGCACAAAAATCTGCAACAATGGCCACCAAGTATTTATTCGTTCCTTCATAAACTCCCACATGCGCAACATCGGTCACAGACTTTCGATGGGTTCTTTCTTTTACGAACCACATCTGATCTCATCTGGCGAACGCCATAGGAATAAATCTATAGGGGCACCGAAAGTTGCCACCGAAAGAAACATAAAATCTCATATGCTCTGAACATCAGTCCTTCCAGCGAATTAAGCATTTTAATTTCTTCTTTTAGCTACGCAAACCACAGTGGAATAAACACGTTAGTTTGGGATACTTGTGTTTTTCTACTTCATTTTTTCTTTCTCGAATCATGACATCTTACTCGAAATTAACACTCATATAGTAAGTCGGTAATATAACTCGGTATAATCTGAAGGATTTCAATGATAATGTCTTGCTTAAGTTTGTCATATATTTAAAGATCTCTATCTTTCTACTTTCTTAACCCTAATCCTAAGAAACGAAACAAACTAAATTTTCAGTAATTCAAATAGGAATTCCAGATTAATAAAACTGTTAAGTATTTTGAAACAAAAATCAGATTATTTCAAGCAATTAATGCTTCTAAATAATGGTTCTGAGAAATATGATGCTTCAAAAATATTAATAGAATTTCACAAACACGAAGATAATTTTTCTTACCGTCAGGGGTTGATAAACGTAATACTTCAAGGATTTGATTTCATACAAGATAAATTATATTAATTTATATTCAGGAGCATAGAAGTTACATCATAAAACAGATATTGCATTTTGGTTTTGCTTCTGCCACAGAAATATAGAATGACCTTAAACCAGTCTGCAGAACACGAAAGTCATTGTAGTAATTAACAATTTTACTGATGTTTTGAACTGGTAGAATATATATTTTGAATGTAAATGTAAATATTTTTTTTAATTCGTAATGCTAGGAAATAAAAATAATTATGTACCGAAGTACATGATGTACGGCGTCCGAAACATATTTTATTAATTATAATAATTATTTAAATTATCATAAAAATTACTCTTTGTATATATAATGAATTATTTATGTTTTAAATTTTATTAATTAGGTATAATAATGAAGCATAGATTACAATTATTAAGGAGAATGCTTACAACTTTTTAATCAATTAATTATTAACTAACTGCAGCTTAAATTTGAAACATAAATTGAAAACCTTATGCTGTGCCAAAAAAGCAATTTTGAAAACTGGCTTTGTGCAAGACCGAATGCAAAATGAATCAAAGAACATTTTTCGAACTGGAAACAGTTACCAAGCCGAGTGGACAATAAACATGAGATAGGGTATTGTTGTGTAGAGTAATGATCAAATAATTTCTGAAGAAACTTTGCTAATAAAATTTCGAACGTTAAAACTGAGATAGAAAAAAGGAAAGCAGAACATAAACAATGTACCATATCAAAGCACATATGTACATATGTGTCATGTGTACCATATTAGTTTACTTATGTTTGTAATGCCAATATTGAATTAAAACTTAGAGAACGGAAGCTGATTCGAATACTTATTGAGTAAACCTCAACTTAATAAACCTTATATAAGGCCCTTAAAATTTCCTTTCAACATCACACCTGAGATAACGTTTAATTCATGTTGACGCAACTATAGTATAGTTGATAGTGACAAAATACAAATATATACAAATGCAAGGCAATTGATAGTGACATTACAAATGTAAGGTAATTGATAATGACACAAATATATTTCAGATTAGCAAAACGAAAGAAATACTCTTGAGTATTTAATAAAGCTTCAGTGCATATTAAGACAATCAGTCAATTGTAATGTTTATCCAAAGTCTTTAACAGTTATCTTTAGTTAAAGCTACTTTCCTATCCTTTCTATTTTCAGCTTACAATTTCCTACCAAAATGGGTTTTCAGAATCGTGTTTAATGCAAATGTGCAAGAGTTGTATTTAAGTCGAAGTTTCATTGACTTCGTTAGAGTGCCAGAGTTTCTGACTAGCGCATGTTTACCTTTTGGGCTACGTCTCTCTGAGCTATTGCTACGTTCGACCGTACTTCAGGCCCTTGATAGCTTTGCCTACTTACTTGAGATTTAGGGGTCAACTACTTAGAATCTTGATAGCTTCGGCTATATCTTTTTAATTAAGCTTCCGTTCTCATTACTTTGAGTTCAAGCCCAAGTGGAGGCTTTGCTGTACCCTCTGAGATAGGAGCCGACTGTGTTCATCCTTATTTTGAGGAATAAAGGGTAATTAACCCTTCTTGAGTCTTACATTTCTAGGCACACACTCAAGCGATTATTCGCTTATCTGTGCAAGAGGTTCCCCAACATTTAACTGTTCAATAAAAGGGTGGAACCCCACACAACCAACCAATAATAAACGCATTTCATTTTACAAGCCCTTATATAGTATCTATTTCACAAATCCTGTTTTCTTAACAGAATGATTTGCTTGCATAAGAGCATTCACAGAAAAGCAGCTTTAAAAATAGTTAATTGAAAAAATTTTTAGTTAACCTCGCAAGAAAAAAATATCTGTAATAATAATAAGCCTTACATTAATTCATCAATCAATTTATATAACATACTCTCCTCCTTAAAAAATGAAAATTATCCCAAAGCAGAAAATAACATATCTTTAAATCGATACTAATAGCTTAGCTTACAAATTAAAAAACTAGGCTTGGTGTCACAAAACGTTCCTGCATTGTGTCTTCTTACCAGTTTAATTTTTACTTCAATACAACTACAAGTAGAAGCTGTTTAACTTCAAATAATTTTTCTGCTTGCTTAATCAAGATTAATTTTTGCAAAATATTGTAGATCAGAATATTAACTCTGAAGAGATTTCTTTTCAGGTGGCTCACATACGTCAAAGTGTTTTATTTTTAGACTAATTTATTTTGTATAATTTGTGGCCGTTGATAACCTTATCTTCCCAAAGCCCAAGCTATTTTTTATCATATTCTGCTTTAGTAAAGCAGTTTGAATAATTTTCAGCATGATTTACTAGGACAATCATTCACCCTTGCGTGCTTTTGTGGCATACTTGGTCAGCATGGCCAGCTAGCAGTTGGAAGATTCGTAATTCGGAACCCCTATGATAGCATATGTTTCTATAAGGAAATATTTCCATTTCATAAACTTTTAGAATTATTTTAATGAATTTTTTCAGTCAAAGTTATTAATCCATTAATTAACAATCATTAATCCCATCAGACCAAACTTAAACTAACAGATGTAATGCATATTTTACGTTAAAAGCTGCGTTTTGAACTTCCTTATTTCTAATAATTTTATCTGCATGTGGTAGTTGAAATAACATTCTGCCAAACAGCATTCATATCAAATAGTATTCATAGCAAGATATTAATATACTACCTCCCATTTGCAATCCTACCAAATGCTTCCATTTTTAACATTTTTTCTCGTTCTATTAATATATTAATGGGCAAATTTCTACCTTTATTGAGAGGGTATATAGCAACTGAAAAATTTCATGTATTTCAATAGATTGAAAAGCAATCTTTCATCGTCAGAAGCGATTATATTCAGGTTCTGCTAATCAGTATTGTTAACAAGTAATTGAGCGAAAGAGCAGAAAATGTGACATATAAATGTATGTTTGTAAATAATTTGAATATTGTCTTGTTAACTAATACTGCCGACCTCATCGGAATAGTGGTCAGTTACTTTGATTGCCGTACGGACTGGACCCGAGTTCAAATTCCCCAGAAGGGATGAATGTTTGGAAGCGTATACTGATTGTGCAGCATGGAGACATTCAAAATACTGGCGAGCCGAAAGATCATCTCGAATAGTTTAGTGGCAGCAAATGAGGGGTGGGAGACCTTCGGATCGTCATTAAGAGCGTTCTTTATCGTCATTAGGGCAGGAATTTACAGTAGAATCACATCACAGGTATAAACACAGGAAATTCGTCTGATCCCTCCTATTTTAACCAGTACCTACCTACTTCTAACTGTTAGTAAATATTTCTTGAATAGTCCGTTGATTATAACAAGATAATAGCCAAACAAACGAGAGCCATTTGCTTTGTGAGAGATGTATCTGCTCTGGGAAATGGATTCAGATTCATGTCATCCGTAGAAAAACCACGAAATATACCTCAATGATCTCACAACTTCTTGACAGAGAACCAAACAGATTGGATTATATTATTTTAGCAAAAAACTTTTAGGGTTGATGAAGAAAGGTGCTTTTGTGAACAATTTCCTAAGAAAACCTGGCTCAGATTCACGTTGCACAGAAGAAACGCCATAAGAACAGACTGAAACCAGAGCGGTATCGACATTTGAATTTTGGTCGAATTAGCAGTTTCAGCTGTTTTAACCTCTCGTTTGCTATCAAGTAACTGGAAACCAAACTCAAAAGAGAAATACCAGTGTCCACCCTTCTTATCCATTCGAGTACTCGTTGGCATTTGAATGAAAAAGGATTTCATGGTGGATACGTATGTAGGGTTTCCCTTATTTTGCATAACAAATTTATTTCATGCCTTCTCTGAACCTCTGAATTTCCCCTTGTATTTTCTCGCCGGAATGTAAATTTAAAGTTAAGTGAAGTGAATATTTAAACGGTTAAACTCTGAGTTTACTCAGAGCGTGTTTTCGCTAGCCAGCGCACGTTTCGTTGTTATCTCGCTGTTACGCCAGTAGCCTTTTGGCCATTTCGGTTTCCTGTCACGCCTGTTAGGTTTTTGAGAGTCAACCTGTTAGGTGTAAATTAACGTGCTAATCCAGCGCTATTCTATTTAGATTCGACTAGAATTATACTGTACATTTAAGTTTCTCACCGCAAGTTGACGGTGTTCGTAACGCAGAAGGACCGTGCCTTTTCTGTTAAACTTCGAATTAGCAAAGGGTTATTTTTCACCCTTCTTCTGGGATGGTATTTATTCACGCCTATGCGAGAATTCGCTAAGTTCATTGTAGGATCTAGAATTTGTGTATGTGGAATAGCAGAAACAGATCTTACACCTCAGGCTTCGGAAAAATCTAAATTTAAATTAAAAATATTTTGGATTAATTAAACAGTGGAAAATGTTTAATGGACTAACATGGCAAGGTTGTTTCAATGTAATTTGTCGTCTGAAATTTTATTTACTATCTCAGTGTGATTTTTCATGAAGTTTTTCTCTTGTCCAGTCCTTAAATATTAAACCAGAGAAAACGGATATCAGATCATCCAAAACTTTTATTGTATGGGGTCTTTATGGATAGAATTAAAAACTTAAATTTTTCATTAATTAAATAAATAAAGCATTAAGGCTTACAGAAAGCTTTTGTTAATATTTTATCATAAAGCTAATATACAAAATACAATCATTTATCTTTTTTACACAGCAAACTTATTCCTTTTAATTTAGTATTTCTTTCACAAAATAATAAAAGTTGCATATAACATAAAATCCTTAATCCCATTCGAAAGATTCTATCAGTCATAACGTAAGTTTGTATTAAATAATTTCTCAAAGCCATCAAATAAAATCTGTTGATTAGTACTTGAAAAACATTTCCTATTTTCTCCTTCATTAATTTGACGGAATCTGTCTAATCTATTGCTACTCTAGTATGACGGGTGCTGAAAAAAACTTAATTTTTTGACAAAAATGTGGAATGGCATATACACCGAACCCTTCAAAACTGGCGGAGAAGAAGCCAAACGAACAACAAGATAAAAAAGAACAAGAAAAATTGCAATAGATGGAGAAGAATTTTTGGTGTCATCAGTCTTAGCAGTCCGGACGGCTAAACGAAACTGAAAGGCACATGGAACCGAACAACGAAAAAAAGAAAGGGGGAATTCTCAGGTCGCTTCGGTGGTGTGGGGGTTGACAAAGTAGCGGAAAAGAAGGATCGGTTTCCAGCCGACCATTTTGCTTCGTGTATGGTGGTTAAAGCTCAACAATCTACTTCGATGTTCCTTTCTTAGTAAAGAAGAACAATTATTCCTAAGCATGGACTATTTGCTTCTCATCGGATCCAAAATAAATAGAATTTCTGAATGCGATGTCTAGAAGCAAGAACGCAGATGTTTCTCTGAAACTATTAAGGCTGTTAGCGTAAAATGATTTACATAGTCCTACTCCAATTGCTGTTGCTACAATAGAGAAATTAGAATGGTAAGTGTCTTAAATCTGCCAATAAACTGCTTATGTTCCCAACATGATTGATTCCCAGTAAAACGCATTAAAGTTGCCATCATATGGCATGCAAGGTGTGAATCAATAGCGGAAACATGATGTAAGGAGCTCACCTTCTTTGAACATTTAAGCTCCATCACATTACGATTTAGTTTTATTTCATATTTTAACTCACTTTTACAACGCTTGAATCTCGAAAGCAGTTTGTGTGTTCCTGATGAATGTGGTTTTGCCAAACTCATAAATATACCTCTCATGCTGATATCTGAATTTAACTTCATAATTGTGGAATGCTACTTGAAACGTAAACATTAAAACAACTTCCACGGTATTAATTTATAGGATGTTAAAAAAATGTATTCGTTTTGCTTCGTTAAATATTAATCCTACAAGTATAATTCTAGTTGCAAAATTTCACATAAGTAAAGCAGCTATTTTTATGAGATCAAATTCATCCTACATGATAGGAGAGTTCCATAAACACAAAATCTAAATTTCAGTACAATTGTCCTAGACAGGAAATTTCAAGTAGTGAAAAATTTGTGAGAATTGTATTAAGCATTTAAAGTTTTATATGGGGTTATATTTTCACAATTTCTGCTACAATAATTTTTATCTATTTATTATACCTAGAAAATCTCAGCTACAAGAGAATAACTACTGAGCTTTCTTAACTGCAAATTAATTTGAACTAGCGGAAGTTCCCGATGGCAGTTAAGTTAGATTGAGAGTAATGCATCTAAAAACAGAGAGAAAGATACCGCTGTAATCCTTCTCTAATACCAATGCAAAAATTACGATTCATAGTCATACATTTGTCAGTCTGATGCGATATGGAACCCACATAAAACATTTCGATAGAAAAATAAACTAATTCCCTCTGATTACATCAGCAACAATGGAATGCAGTTTTTAATTATTTTCGTCTTTCTAACCAAATGGTTGTAAAATCTCATGTTCCCCTATATTCAATTTTAGTCGATTAAACGTGGCAAAATTTGATAATAATTGATCAGAAATCAACAACGCGAACAAACAAACAAGCAGGCACTCTTCTTTATATAGACAGATTTTCCAAAAACTTACAAGTTTTTACTTAACAAACTCTACGATTTGGAAGCGAAGAGTAACCAAAGCTGTATGTAAGTAAAGCGTCGGCACTCCCATACTATAACATGACGCCAAATTGCAGCGCCAATCCACTGCAGTGGTGGTGATGTAAACTAAATCTTTTCCCCTCCTCCTTTCCCCTGCAGTGACGTCATGTAGGTTGGAAGCACAGCCGACTTCGAGTTATAGAGTTGGCTGTGGGTTGGAAGTAAGATGGGGAGGCCGCAATGAGTTTTGACACGATTTGATGTAAATATTTTGCAATTGCGTCGTAATTATATATATAAATGTATATATTTTTTATTTGTACAGTATTTCAGAGTCCTAAGTATACGAAAAGAATACATTTTTAAGCAAAGTTTATTGTTATTAACATTAAAATTATGCATTATTTCTTCTCCACTTACAGAGCTTCTACCTAAAATACTTTCTCAAATATTACATGATTTTTTTAGCTTCTGAGGCATCTTTTAAATGAAAAAAATCTAAGTCAATTTGTAATTAATGCTCAATTCGGTCCATTTCAAATTAGCGCTCTTTTTATTTTAATACTGAAATATATTACATAGTACATAACTTTCTCTGAATATTTCTGACAGGGAATAAAAAAAATTTTTTAAAATGTTATTTAAAACTTGTACCTGCGTTATTATAAAATATAGGGGAATAATTCTTTTAATTATCAGATTTTTTTACCTTTAATTTCAACAATACATATCCTAAAACTGTTCTTTATTACTTCCTTAAGTACGCATCGTCTCAAGGAAACGTGTAGAAATGTATTCCATCAGATTTCGACGAAATCTTACTCCTTACTTGCAATCCTTAATCCGCAGTTTCGATACGCCATTAGTGAAAATTTAAAAAAAAATGGTTCTGAAAAGAGCCTTTTGTAATTAAAAAGTACAAAATTAATAAGTTATAAATAACACAACCAAAGCACGTTAGAAGCTAACAAGATTTCGGTAGAATCAAACAAACAACCAAATCAAAACAACCAATGACTGAAAAGAAAAGGAGCATGCGCAGTTTTACTGATTGTGTTACCACATTGCCACCGCTACGAGCGCTGCGGTCGTTACGAAACGCAATTTCTCCCATTGAAGTGCCGACGCTTTACTTACATACAGCTTTGAGAGTAACAACACTTTTCTAAATAAAGTATTTTTATCTCCAGCGTCGTGAGACTGTTGCCACTCGGAAAAATGAGTGCGAAAATTAGTGTTTTTAAATTGATATCTCGGCTGATTAAAGTCGTACGAAGTTAGAAATAGTCAAAATGGCTTCCCATAAATTTTTGGAATCGGGAATAATATACTTAATGTTTGGGAAATGCTATTTTTATTTCGTTGTAAAACTTCGAAATTTTTTATTAACAACTCTACGATTTGAAAGCGAGCAGTGGCAACACTTCTCGAAATAAAGCTGATTTTTAACTCCAGCCTGCGAAATTGTTGCCACTTGGAAAAATGAGGGCGAAAATCAGCGTTTCCATAATTTTTAATTGCTATCTCTGAATTTAGCTACTTTTTTGGAAAAAAAAGAACGCCGACCTTTTCCAGGACCCAGAAAAGATTTGTAGAAAGTTTGGTGGCGATAGCTACAGTAGTGACTGAGTTAATACCGAACAAACACACAGACATTCTTATATATATATATATATATATATTCTGTTCAGATTATTCACAGGTATACGTAAAATGTTCGTCTTTGGGGAAGGGTGCAGCGATGCTAATCGGCGTGGCTATAATACATTCTTTTGGGCCAATATCCGCAGATAAACAAATCTAGACTCTTTTCAACTCCAGAATTAAATGATGTGGCGTTACGTAAAAAAGTGGCAGAAACAAAGACACAGTAGTTGCGTTTGTGTAGACTTTTAGTTAGTGATGTTATGGAAGAGCAAATCTTGCAGTATAGTAACCTTGATATCGAAATATAAATAAAGCTGGTTTAACTTAAAGAGACAGATGGTTTTCAGAGCGCCCAGCTGATTATCTAGTCAGAACTGAGAATATGATAAATGCTCTGAGTTATTGCAAGCAGTGACATAGCCTCTAGCTTGCGAGACTGTTGCCACTCGGAAAAATGAGGGAGAAAATTATCGTTTTTCCGAGTTTTTAATTAACGTCTCTGCTTTTAGCTTTTTTTTTTTTTAAAGAGAATGAAGATCTGTTCCAGGACCAAGAAAAGAACTGTAGAAAGTTTGGTGACGGTAGATATAGTAGTGACTGAGTTATTAGAGGACAACCAAACACACAGACTTTCTTCTTTATATATATAAATTTCTTTATTTTACATTTCTTCCCTAGGAAATATTAAATTTTGTCCGACAATATGCACAAAAAGTTCAGTAAATGTGCTGTCCACCATTTTCTCTGAATTTCGCATGCGACACTACAGAACGTTTTGTTATTTAATCTATGGAAATCCGTATTTGATTTATCGATTTATTTTTCCATGAGCAAAGACACTTTGTCACATCAGTAGTACTTAAATGCCTTTCCTCTTCATGACATAATGGATTTTTCCATTGAACATACCTTTACGTACTACTCCTGTAAAATATATTTCGCCGTATACATTACACTTGAACAGAGAAACCATTTTCTCTGAAGAAGATAAATTCACTTCAATCCTGTTGTACGTATATCTCTACTGCAACATCGAGCAGAAAAAGCTTTCTGAAGGTAGGTAGTATGCAAAACGCTCTTGGAAATCTCTCCAAGTGGATAAAAAAGGTTTTGAATAAGAGGTTTTACGCCTTTATCAAGTGTTGCTAAGTGCATGGCCAAACCAAGACGTTTCTAGATACTATAAAAAACGTCATTAGACTCATCACATGATGATCTTCCAGATAAAATCCATCTAGCAGAAAATTTGAAACAGAGGGAGAGGCTCTTTTTTTTGCCTTATGTAATCGAGCTTCTGAAAACCGATACTTCTAGGGTGGGCAATATTTCAAGATATTCGGGCATCTAATAAGAAAAAGGCACCACATTACGTAACAGATACCAGCACTGAGTCTGAGATTATACACAGCAAAACGTACTATTCATATATTTCATGACAGCAATATATGTAGCTGCATTAGCAAAAGTAGAAGAAAATGTTCTTTTGTCATATAAATATTCAAACAGTATTATTTACACTTATTCTCTGTTGAAAATTAAAAAATGCACAAAACGTTGAATATACGAAGCTAAAATTCGAAGCGAGATGTTTCATTTCTCTACTCACGCACCATATTGTTATTCTTTCGGACATATCTGATATCTAAATTATATGTTCAGCAGTTACATAAAATATAATAAAAGTCTGCGCTTCCCTTTATTCTTTGTAGAATACAGAGATGATAGATGAAGTAAAACAAATTTTTTAAAATACATTCAAAAAGAAATCAAAAATCAGTTAAAGATAAAAAAATCATACTTTTACATTTGACCTGGGAATTTTCTTTTGCCACTGTGCTCACATATTTTGCCAGTACATCTGTTCTCAATGCATATTAAAATTATCTCCCGCACAAAATATGTGGTAAATGGTAAACGTCTTAATATTGTTTAGTACGTTATACACAGACAGACAATTTTAGTTAAATTATATATGAAACTGTTAAATTTTTCTGTATAATATAACACGAAGAGCTTGAGGGAAACGATGCTCTGTTGGATAAATAAGAATACAAAGCCAAGCTATTTAACATTGAGTAAATACCTACCTCGCTAATTTGACAAGATATCGCCAAGCTGGCAACGGTTTTGGCCACTTTGGTGAGAAATTTCAGAAAGTCGCCACACTGGGCGACATTTTGGTCCGGTCCTTGTATAACTGTAATGGGTATTCTAACTGAATAATTGTAATTGATCTCTATATTAGCTGTAACCGTACTCGGCCCTCATATATGCCTTCCAGAAATTTCGAGAAGCAGAAAGTACTAGATATTTCTCAGCGTTTTATTTTTCTTAATTTTAACACCAAGTTTGACGAGAAATCGCCAAACTTTGCTATCATTTGGTGAAATTTGGGTCCGGTTTTTGTATCACCGTAATAGGTGCTGTAATTGAATAACTGTAATTAATGTTCTGTGTGACTGTAACCGGCCCTCATATGCTTTTCAGTAATTTCGAGAAGTACTAGACATTTCTTGGTGGCTGGGAAAAACTATATAAAAACGGGCAAAGCATCAATTTTAGTTGTTGTTAGTTTAGCGTGGTTTGGAGTATTTAGACATCTCAGTTCTTCAAATGAGCTTTGCATTGAGCTGTGTTTAACGTCCTTAGTAATTTGAAGTGTAACTACTGATTATACTTCGTGATACTGTGAAGAGCCGTAGGAATATCTTTGCGAAAAACTTCTTTTGGTAAAATCAATTTTATCAAGTTATCATCAGTTCTGTGTGAATTCAATCTATTACGAATCAGTATGCATGCAACAACATATTTCAACTTACTGTGAAATTTCTTTTATCTTCTAAATTTTACATTAGTTACGTCTTTCACAATATGCTAACATTTCCTGTTATAGTGCATTCAATAACCTTGTTAGGTTATCAGTATAAATGCATTCAGGTATAGTACAGTGTACTGAAGTGCATTAAGATCTTAATTATTCGATCATATTTAATTGTTTCTTTTGTCAGTTACTAAAACAAGAAAAACTACAGTTTCAAAATTTTTAAGTTTTTTGAGCTAACAGCTATTAGTTAACATTTTAATAATGAAAGCAACAATAACTCAAAGCTTTCTGAAAGCGTTTTTGCTTTAAATTTTCAAATGAGCTTTTCTTTAAATAAAACATTATTTTTTACAATTTATTAATTTCATATTTAGATAACACAGGGTGTATGTGATACATTTTATGGTCAAAATAGCGATTAACCAGTTAGATTACATTGCCTGTTACACTGATTTTTTTTCTTCTGGCTATTTCCAGATTGTTAGCAACCCAGATGGTATAGTGGTTAGGGGAGCCTGACTACGATACCAAAGGGTCCTGGTTCGAATCCCGGAGAAGGCATGAATGTATACCTGTCTGTCCTTTCATAGGAGGTAATTGTGGCCGCCTATTAGGTGCCTCCACAATATAATGGCCACCATCTCTGGCCTTAGTAATGGCCAATGCCGTTATAGGCAAGTGCCCGCCATTGTGGGATTTCCAGAATGTCAAAGAAACAAAGATTTCTCTAACATAACCGATATCCAACAGAATGCGATCCAATAGTCAACGTTAAATTGTCATGCATTAAATTCTTCAGTTTTTATACATTCAAACTTTCGCGAAGGCTGCTTTCGTTCGCAAGATTTAAGTTCAATATAACTTTACACACTGAATTTGAATAGCTTTGATGTCAGCAACAACAAAATGATAGGAAAATGACAGTATGAACGTCAGATTTTATTTTATTTTAAAACATACGTTAGAAGGACATTGAGTTAAAAATAAACACGATTGCACAGTAAGAACTGTATGAGAAAAACAAAACATTTGTAGCGTTTATTTATGTTAATTAACCAGTCATTTTATGTTCTGAATCTCTACTGTCATTTTTCTCATTCCGTTTTCCTGCCAGAATGCAAATTAACTCGCGTGTATTCAAATGACGGATTAAGATAGTTTATACAGTGCTTTCCGTTTGATGAAGTCTACGTTACTAGTTTTCAGTCTAGATTAAGAGTTTCTATATTACTTTCAGTCTAGGTTAAGTGTTCTTATATGTTCATATATGTTATATATACCTCTTATTCCATTCAATTATATTTAGAATTTTTATGGCATCTCCATATGTTACTTTCAGTATTTCATAGGGTTCAATAGCATTTTCTCAGAATTCAACAAAAATGTGATGTTAATATGCTCTGAACTTTAACCGCTCAGTTTTGCGCTTAAGTACACCTGGAAGAAGTACCTGTTTCTTTCCCAGTAGCTAACATCTGTATCTATGAAATGATAAAGTGCCTCGAATATTTCGTTTCGGCATTGCTTTATTCTTGCCGATAGTGCTGTCCCGTCGGTGTAAGCTTAAGAGCCAACTTCCTTGTTTAAATTTCTCTGCGTAGCCTTTGGCTAATAAATATTCCTATTTAGTTTTAAATTCAAAAATCTACTTTTGAGTTCTCGCCATGATTGCGGGCTGATCTGAAAGCACCAGCGGTGCCTTCTGTTCAACTTACTTAGTTTTAAATAAAAGGGTATTTTACACACTTCTTACATTTCTGTTTCATGTGAGACAAAGCTATAAGTCACTTGCAATCTAGTGAGGATTTTTCCAGAGTTACATTCAGTAAAAGAAATATTCTCTACTTTTATAAACTAAACAAAACTGCAAAGTAAACGGATATTC
Organism: Stegodyphus mimosarum; assembly: GCA_000611955.2. Taxonomy (NCBI): domain Eukaryota; kingdom Metazoa; phylum Arthropoda; class Arachnida; order Araneae; family Eresidae; genus Stegodyphus; species Stegodyphus mimosarum. Next base: position 110,061 of record KK115293.1, on the reverse strand, counting down.
AAAATATTCATTTTTTTCAATAGCACAGGAAATTTACTTTTGTTTTATCTTCTAACGAGGTTAGTATTTTTAGCATTTCACGAGAGAAATAATATTTTTTCAGATGATTCCCCGCGTATTTCTCGCTTTTAGCCAATATGCCATTTTAAAGATGCGTGGCTTGCAGAGAAAAGATCTGAATCACATATATGCAGAAACCAAGACCACGACGAAAGTGGAGAGAACGTCAAGTCAGCTGTAAGATGTTTCGAGGTCAAATGGTATAGAAGCAACTCGATTTTTTCTGTGAAGCTTCGTTATATAGTTAACAGCAATTTTTCCATGATGCAGAAAAAGCTCTAAGTAAAAGAACTCGCTTCTTCCCACAATCATAACTGTCTTACATTCTTTTAATGTTGTATTGCAAATTTAAGCGTATTAGTAATTAACAATTTAAAGCTTAATCTTTTATATTTTCTTCCACAAAAAATCATTTTTCGTGTCGTTTAGTTTAATTTAAAAGAAAAACGGCACATAATATCAGGCACTGTCTAAATAATGTCTATATGTCACTGTCTATATGCTGTTAACTTTATCTGCACCTTTCCTTTTCAACTTTATCTGCACCTTTCTTCAAGAGAAAACTTTATAATGCTTAAATCATATTCATGAAGGTCATTTAAATATGGTAAAAAACATGATGCTTATCTGGCTAAGGTGACAGATGACTTCATGGAGGACATTTTAAGAAAACATTTTAAGATTTATGTTACTGATGGGGAAAAATCATGAACACCAATCATACAGTGAGGCCATCCGACTGAGTTCGAAGCTGGGTCAAATTATCAAGATTAGAATTCATCGGTCTTAATATCTCGGCTACTGGTGTAGCCCCTTCTCTCCAAAGAAACAAACATAAAGATAGTGTAACGCAATTTCTGTATGTCTTTACAGTTTTCAGAACTCTTACAAGAGTTGAACAGCTCATATTAAAAATGCTCAGTCATCCTCTTTCTACGTGAATTCTTGGTATCAATCGTAATGGTATTAACGAATTTAGGCAATTAACACTCTGGGAATAACTGAAAGTCTATAATTGAAAATCTGCTCAAGTTACTGAGAATATTGGGAGAAAACGTTAATACCAACAAGAAAAAAATTTTTCAGAATCAAATATCTTCAGAACTTTTTCTAGAAATCAAATGCTGTAAATAACAGTGCTTTATACGCTGAAGTAATGCTGAGATCGAAACTAAACTAAAATTAAAATGTCCTTAGCAACGAACTGAACAATATCATAATTTAATGAAAAAAAATCAAAACTATTCAGTAATCGAGTAGATAATATTACAGAGCACTTTATAACTTTTACCTTGAGGATCCCTTCTTATAGCTCATAATAGGGCACTCATATCGTGAGTCACTATTGTTTTATTTAAGGAAAGCGCTAAATGTGTATTACTTTGTATTATCTGTATATTACTATGTGTGTGTTACTGTGGATTACTATTGTATCCACATATTTAAACATATGTGATATTGATTTCCTTTCTAAAATTGAGACGCTCATGCTTATATTATAATGCTTTTCTTTTATAAAATGTAAAATGTATTTTTTGTAGTTTTTTTGCTTTTATTTGTGTATTTATTTGTAGTGTATGAGTTCTGTGCTCTACTAGCTGTTTTTCTAATCTTGAAGTTTTGTACAATTTGTTACATTTTAGTTTAATTTGTCATTTGCTTCCACTATGATAAATGTATCTTCACAACAATGTATCCTAGTATTTGTAATATGCCCTATTTCAGCACTTATTCTTCCAACAAATGTATCCATTTAGCAATGTATCCACATTCGTAACTTGCCCTTTCTAAGTACTTACATAAATTTTCGTGGCAGGTGCTTGGTTTGTTTTCCGATCGGTCGTCTGCTTGTAAAATGTAATTCGTTTACCTTCAATTTTAATGTATATATATGTACCTGTTTGTGGTGCATGTAGTTTATAATGCATGGTACATGCTCTAACTGGCAGACGGATTTTGTTGTATCTCAGTAGCATGCACTTTCTAAGTACTTTTGATTCCTTGATTAATGTATCAATTTCAGTTTTAATGTTTTTAATGTTATTGTTTGAAGTGCATAGTACATGCTCTGTTTCGAGGACAAGTTTTGTTGTAAATCGCTATACCTTATCGAAAGGCAGAAGTTGTTAATATTTCATATTTGGTACTTTCGATTCTTTATTTATATATCTTCATATCTAGCATGCCCAATCAATGTATTTATTCATATGTAACAATTGGTAGTATAACTGTTACGATTTTCTTTTTTAAAATTGATACTCTCCTGCCATTTTTATTTTAAAATGTAAAATTTTAAATGTACATATAATGTAAAATTATTTCATGTAGTGTTCCAATGTTTGCCCTTGTAGACGGCAGCTGATGACTGTCATGTCACTACGCTTTTGTAAAACTTCTGTATATCACATTAGACGTATTCTTCAACGTATATTATGTACCTAATCAATTTGTATTTATTGTATAACTGTAACCTCCGTAATTTTAACTTTAACAATAAAAGCCCGACTGCTCGTTCTGACCTGAGGTTGTGGCTGGCAGATAGTATATGGTCCCACCTCTGGGTAACTTATTCCGTTAGTGGCCTCAAGACTAACTCAGGTCGGAAGTTGCTCAGTAGGTCACTGTAGTTGTTGCTGAGTACTAAAATGCAGTATTATACTGTTAGTTCCCAGCTTCTTCTTACACAAAAAAGATTTAAAAATATTTGGAAGAATTTATATGATAAAAACAAGGTTCATTCTAAGAAAGCTGGAATCTGCTATATTAAGAACATCTTTTTACTTAAATAACTTCAATTTTTAAACATTTTGCAGCATTTTTCTATGCCATCAGTCATAAAGGCAAATAGAATAAACCTCTTTGTGTCATAACTTGGAACCGAAGAAATGCTATTATAAATTCAGATTTGATTCTTGATGAGAATTCGTAATTTGCTGTTTTCTCATTTTCTGCAAAAGAGTTACTTCAGCTTCAAAGAAGACAGAAGAAGTTTTTACTTTTATTATGCTCCATAATTCGTGTGCTTTAAATGAGCAACAATTCTACCTAAAAATTCAGTACTCTGGATCCATGTTGCATTAATGGATTTCTTATGGGTACGAAGTAAATGTTTGAAAAATTCCAGTTTTATTTCGAAGCATCAACATCCTTTGAGATTTCATTGGCATTAATACATTAAGAAATACATGCAAATTTATGTCATCAAGTATATGCAAGTTTATCATAAAATTCCCATCAAATATAAATTTATTTCCTATCAAATATTAGTTTATTTCCCTTAAATAAACTTAATCTTAGTCCTGTTTATTATAAATAATGGTTATTTGCTTAAAGACATTCTTTACTTTCTAATTAAAATGGCTTTTATTTCCTATACATCACATTTATAGAAAGTTGAAACTGCATGTTTATGACTAACTTTCTGGTTTTATATTTTTTCGCGCGCTTTATTTCATGGAATACTTGAATATATTATTTCCTTGCGCTATTTTTACCTATTAATAATTTTGTAACACTTGCTGATGATAACTAATGCAAACAATGCAGACGTTAATTCATTTTTCCGAATAGTACCTTTTTGAAAATAAATTTTTAAAGAATTTAATTTTTTCATTCTATGTCTAACTTTAAATGCCAGTTGAAGATGAAAAATATAGTTTTAGTCTTTACTGATCCTATTTTATAAAGCCACCATTTTTACTACCAACTTAATACGTCATTAAAGTCATTAAATTTAATTTAGTAATTTAATTATAAGAGTACTAAGTAAATTATAAGCCTAAAATTTGAAAATATTTATTCTCTTTATTAATATCAGATTTTCTAATTTAAAATCAAAAGTTTCCAAAAAAACTAATGCAGGAATAATAATTCATCCTCTCATCTGCCAAATGAATTTTTCTTCAACATTTAAAATTTTTATGTGTAAACCGACTGAAGAACGAGCCAAAAGATGCTTCGATGGTTGAAATGAACTGATAGTTACTTTGCCATTATGAAAAGTACAACCTGTAAATTTCTGGATAAGTGGGAAACGGAATAGAAGAGTATTCTGTTTTGGACCATCAAGCCAGTAGATCAAGAACATCTTATAAGATATACGACATATGAATTCAACTTCAAAACGAACATATTATCGTAAATTTCTGTAAATATTTAAAATACTTTTGACCGCATTTTTGATTTTCTGCATTCCTATGATTTTTTTTTATTTATATATTTATTGTTTCAATTTTTGCATTTAGAGGAATAGTTTTAATGTTTGTTTAGTGCATATCTGAATTTGATGCCACATGTTTCGTTTATACGAATTTATTTCTTGTATAAAAATGTACATCTTTTAGTCCTCAATTATTAGAATAGCTCAAACAGAACGTGATATATAAGCAGAAAGGCTCTTGAGAATGTTGGCAACATTTTGGGATTTCTTACCAATTAGGTGACTTTCTGGAAATTTCGGGAAGATTTATTTTTCAAGTCCTAGGAGAGATTTTTCTTGAACCTTCCACAAAAGCCCATACAGTACTAGTAAATACAGCTCCGAGAGTTAGAGTGAATCAATTATTGACCAGTTTTAAGTACTTTAGAGATTACAGTTCAAAATGTTACCTGAATTCCATTTTAGAACTGTGAGTAGTATGGGTAATTTGTGATATTCCTCGTGTGCTAAGCAGGATTTATTTGTTATCCACGTTCTTCCTATAGCTATTTATTTTATTGTATGATTTTTAATTTAAATAAATAATCAGTTCTTTCTTGCTCTTCTGGATTAATTATTCAAGGTTGCATGCAGGATCCTTAGCTCGCAAAAATGTTATTGGAGAAAAATAATTAATTTTACTTTCATAGTAATAATTTCATTCAACAAAATTAAAACTCAAATCTTCTTTCTATATTGTTCACAATATTTTCATATATAAAACCATTCTTTCATCAGCAGAATCGCTTCCAATGATACGTAAAAGATTTTCTTTTTGGAATTCCATCTGTATTAAAAGATACACAATTAAATTTCAATTATGAAATTTCTCTCAATATCTCAAAAGACAAGATCTAAAGAAACCTCAGAAACAAAGTTTGACATATACCGCTATTTTACTGAAGTCCGGATAGGTGGTGAATAAAAATTTCGCTCTGTGCTTTGGTCCCTGAAAATGTTTCCATCTGCTAGAGTGACGATCAAGTGACAGTACAGAAGGAAAATTGCGATTTCTCGCTTCCAGCCAAGGTTTTGAACAAAAACGCATTCGTCTTTCGCTTTAAAACCTTTGTCCCATGCTAGAGAGATGCAAGAAAAAAATTTACATTTTTGGAACATTTTCGAGAATTTTTTAACTTCTTAATATTTTTTCGTTTAGCTCAGTCATATTTATGGCACGCTTGCAAGCCAGAAAAAAATCAGTTTCAGTAAATTAAGCAAAAAACAACGTAATTTGGAAACATTTATTTTTTTCGATTTGGATGCAATATTCGAAGTCATAATGGAAGTGCTTTAGGAGCATGAAATGCTTTATGTCCAGTGCTCCTCAACAGATAATTTCTTAAGATACTTGGTAAAGATTTATTTCGGTATGAAAATTGAACATCTGCACAAAAGCGTCCGTTGATTCCCATTGTTATAACTTTTCTAATATTTTGTTACCAGTTGCTTCTTCACTTCAGATGTCACCTTTTACTTGGGGCCGAGCATTGATTGGATTCTTATAATGTCGTGCCATGAGATTTATCACTTTGTGGGTTCTTAAGAGCTTACTTTGATTTTAAAATCATACGTAGAAATGTGCCTCTCTCAGGTGCAGCCCATCTTTGGCTATAAAGTGAATTTACATTCATAAGGCGGGCTGGGTTGCACCCAGATTCTAGCTAACTAACATATAAATGTACCCTACGATTGCGCAACCAAAGCTGATAATTGCTCTTTCTTAACACCTATTTGAAATTCCGCAGTAGTATTTCTATAAATTTAACAAACATTTTTAAAAAATCCCAAAATGTTTCTGATTTTAAATTGCGTCCAAAGGGGCGTTTTTTAACGTTTTGTGTTTTACCTTTATTTATTAAATATCACGTTCTTCGCACCTAAACCATAAATTCAGTTCAACAGCAATATAACAAAATAATTTTAAAATGAGTATATCTTTAGAATTTCCGATACACAGTTTCGCGCATTTGAGATAAAAAATGTTTTCTCCCCGAAGAGTGTTGCCATTGCTCGCTTTTAAATTGTTTGAATTGGTTAAGCAAAAATTCGTTAAAGATTTACAAAATATGAAATAGATAATGAAACAAATTCCAAATTCGGGCTTTCAGATGCGCATATTCGGGGGGGGGGGAACGTGCGTTATTTAAATTTGGATGTCTCTAGGTACCGTTGTTTTATCACATTTAAAGAAATATATATACATTTATGCAGATTCTTCATTATTTAATTTCTTTAAATATAATACAGGGCTGCAATATTTTGTGGCAACAGTTTGAAAAGTCACTCAGACTTTTAATATTTCCGACGCAAAATCGCAAAACGGAAACAATAGTGCTTCAGGGACAAAGCCCCTTTGGATTAAAAAAATGAAGCAAGAAGCCCCTACGAGAAACTAATATGTAATCAGACATTTTGTCTTTCCATCAGTATTTTAATTCCTTCTTTAAAATTTACGCTTTAAGCTCTGTTGGAATTAAACCACCTGCACATTTTAAAATATACGCTCACTTGCTGTTAGCTGGATTTAATTCATTTAGTGTAGTGCGAAATATTTTGCACATAGTTTTTATAACAAATAGTCTCCAGTTGCAACTGCACTTTAAGGTAAACTCCATTTTCATGATATTTTATTATTATTTCAATTTTTCTCGATGAATTTATGTTTTAAGTCACCGCGAAGATTTTAAAATGGAATTTACATTCATTTCCTATTCGTAAAAGCAAATTAAATTCCTCTGATTTCAATTTCATTTTACTGGTGTCGTTGAACTCATTAGATTTTATTATATTCTTAGTAAAATACGTAATGAAATTAAATTAAACATAAGCAGACAGTAGCTCCGTGAATTTACTACATATTTCTATAAACTTACAAACTACTTGATGTACAGTTTGAATAGTAATTGAATCCTAACAAATGTATACAAAGTTACTGATAGGTATAATGAAACTTTAATTAACCAGAAATTTGAGAAGCATAGGAAATCATCTTAAATAATGTAACAAGGGCCTCCTACATCTAATTTATATTACAGTTGCTCTCAGCTAATCATTTTCGAAGACTGTTTGTTTTATCTATGATGATAATAATAAAATTTTTAAAGCAATTTAATTACCTGGCATAGTCTTGCAAGAAGAAGTTTGTAGATACATAGAGGTAAACCTTTAAGCATTATGGTAAAACTTTAAACATTAGAGTAGAGATAATTTATACAATTATGGGTTGGGAAATTCTAAAAATCATATACATATATCAGATATTATTTAATAAAGAGAATATTAGAGTTTCCTTGCAAAGAGCATAAGTTAAGCATATAGAATGCAGCTAATGTATTGGAAGTATTCATTGAACTCCTGTTAATTAAAAGGTACTTTTTTGAATCACTGAATTTGCTTTGGGAAAAACAAATTATTTGTTTAATTAGCACTATACGATGCTTTAAGATATTTTTGCATCAATGAGCAGTTTATTTATTTTCTAACCAGATGCGATTTTTAAACTCAGCCTTTCAAACTCTAAAATTAAATATATTAATTACCATTACCCAAAAAATGTGATCATGTGTAAATTGAAATGCATGATTTTGAAGAAGAATTAATTTTATTACAACTATTAAAATGTATATAAGAAATGAGTGTTAGCAATGCTATCCATCAGGAAAGAAATCATGATATTGTTACGAATTTCGCATTTAGTTAGACATTTTTAGTAGAATTATAATTAAAATTGTTTTATTTACATATTTTAAGAGAAAGCTACTCCGGAAAAATAAAAATACAGGAAAACTTGCATTTAACATTTAATAAATAGATCTCTCGTAATTTATATTTAAACTGAATAAATGGAATTGATAATTATGATAGCTATAACTGCAATTCTACTCTTTTGCTTTCCAGAAATCTCGAGAAGCAGAAATTACTGAATCTCACGCGACTGTTTTAAAGCTATAAAAAACCAGAGAGAGAACATCTCATCTCAGTTGCTTAGTTACTGTTAATGCGATTTGTTTAGTCCCGTGCGAACTGAGATATCTGAATTAGCTTTCTCTTTGAACTGCGTTGTATTTTAACGTTTTTAGTAGTTTAAAATATAAACAATTGGTTGTATTTCGTTTTATGTAACGTATCTGAGTTCTACTGATTATTACTGCCTGATATTGTTAACAATTGCACGAGTATCTCTGAGGAAACTTCCAGCGTTTTGTTATAATTTTTATAACAATAAACTTTATTAACATTTTCTAGGACATATGCATTCTATCTATTACGAAACCGCACTCACGAAATAATATCAATAGAAAAATAAACCGTTAAACTCTTAGTTTAATACAGCAGAAAAAGTTATGTTTTCTTATAACACCGCAAGTTCATTTGGTGCATGTAAACACCTGGGGATGCAATGATAACTAGCATAAGAATGCATGCAAAAACGCATTCGTAGAGGTAGAAATGTTCAGGTAGAAAGATCTTCGTATTTCTAGTGCTATCATGAGGATTTCAAAACGATTTATCATTCACTCATAAACTGAAGTTACTACCCCCTACATAAAACTTCTAACCACAGACAGTACTAAACACAGTTATAATGAAGTATCTAACTTACTACAGTTATTATAAGTATCTAACGTGATGGAGGTTCAAAGGAATTATGTTGTATATTAAAATTTTTTAAACATGTTATAAGGTATTTCTCCCGCAATCTTCGCATGCCTTCGTGGTGTAGTTGTCAACACGCTCAGCGCGTAACCGAGAGGTTTGTGGTTCGGTTCCCGGCGAAGGCGTTGTTAATTTTTCATCTCACCTGGCTTCAAATAAATACATACCTAATGTCTCTATACTGGCGCCCGAACTAAAAAGGTTGTGGATGATGATTATCCACCACCGGCATTTGGCAACTGGGTCCCCAAACCCCAGTCGCCCTTTGAAAAGGGGAGTATATAAGTTATTTCTCCCGCCTTCTTTGCATTCCTTCGTGGTGTAGTGTTCAGCAAGCTCGACGCGTAACCGAGAGGTCTGTGGTTCGATTCTCGGCGAAGGCGTTGCTAATTTTTCATCTCACCTGCCTCCAAATAAATACCTAATGTCTCGACAATATTTACGAGTATAATTTAATGAATTTTGACAATGTTCACCCCTTTATTATTCGTACACAGCCCTCATGATTAGTCAGCAAATCGGCATGAATCTCTTATTTTCTCATTGTTGCTTGTAAGGACATTGTTAGACAATGGTAATGCCAGTTGTACACAAACCTGTGCCTTTACTCTTTAAGGACTGACTTTGAATCTATATACTTCAGCTTAGAATAACGCTATTTGCGATCTAGTCTAGGTTAAATTAATCCGACTGCACTAGACAAAACGAAAAAATGATGAACATCCATGAAGTTTATGAGACGTTAGAGAAACCAAGCAGCCTCTACGACAGAATTAATGTTCAATTACTTCATGCTACTATGATTCCATGCAGTTGTGAAGAATATGCCATATCGCTTCATGAGTTTGGTAGATGTAATTCTCAGACATTCGTGTCTTTTTGCATTAACTTACATGAGTGAATTAGGTTACCTAACTTATATTCACAGCCTAAACTACCTTCTCAAAGTATGTCTTTTCTTTGATTACTATCGTTGCCCGCGTACAGGTTCGTAATACACTCACGTTTGTGAAAATTGCAACACCAAGAAGGAATCGTCATAATTGAATGCAATTTAATACACAGTTGAGTGGTAGTGGTACAAATAAATGATTAAATGTTCAAAGCAAACAAACAAGAACAAGAGATCAGAATCAGTATTTTGTGTGGCCACCACGCGCCGCAATAAGTGCTGCTACACGACGTGGCATGGAGTCAAACAAAGTTTGAATGTCTGACTGAGGAAGAGCATTCCATATCGTTTGTACGCGTACCCAAAGTTCGTCTGCAGACGCAACAGGACGAGGATCACGAGCAAGACGCCGACCAATGACATCCCACACATGTTCAATTGGCGACATATCCGGGGAACACGCAGGCCAAGGAAGAAGCTGTACCTGCTGCGCTGCAAAGAAGGATTTAACAATCCGAGCAGTATGAGGGCGGGCATTGTCCTGTTGAAATACAGCGCCTGGCAAGCTTTGAAGGAAGGGAACAGCTTCGGGCTGTAGAACTTCACGGATATACCGGTTGCTGTTCAGATTGCCCACAATTCGTAGCAATTGAGATCGTCTATGATATGCTATGGCGCCCCAGACCATAACTCCGGGTGTTCGTCCACTGTGGCGTTCGATAATGCACTCCGGAAGGTGGCGTTCACCGGCATAGCGTCTGACACGAATGCGGCCATCATGGTACCACAAATTAAAGCGGGATTCGTCAGAAAACACGACATGCTGCCAATCAGCACGCCAGTCTCTATGCTGATTGGCCCATTGTAGCCGCAGGCGGCGATGGTCGTGCGTTAGGGGGATCCTGTATAAAGGAGTCCGTGCGCGCAGTCCACACTGCAGCAGACGTCTACGAATTGATGAAGCACACAATGAAACACCTGTAGCTATTGACCACAGTGCTGCCAATTGTCTAGAGGAAGCTGTACGGTCCGTCCGCGCCATGCGGACCAGGTGTCTATCATCGCGAGCTGACGTCACATTTCGGGGTCCACTCCCGGATTTCCGAGTTGTCCGACACTCGTCCGTCCACTGCTTCCAAACGCGCATCACTGTGCTGCTGTTACGCTGCACACGAGAGGCTACTGCACGATACGACAATCCAGCTTCACGAAGGCCGATGATTCTCCCTCGTTCAAACTCTGTAAGTTGTTCAAATCTCGCTCTCTTTCGTCGACGAGGCATAAGTACAGATTGAGTTAACGTTTACCACTAGCAGATAACCACCGATAACCATACACGCCTCCTTACAGCCGTCTATTTATTCGGATCCATCAGCCGTTCAGAGGGCGCTGCTCAGCATACGCATGCGCTACGGATTTGCAATTCTAATCATTTGCATATCATGCGCTACTTTGCATTTCCCGAAAATTTCAGCTCACTCGCGTAAGTCCTTCATGGTGTTGCAATTTTCACAAACGTGAGTGTAGATTGAATGTACACAGGTCCGAGGATAAGCTTGTAGAGAAATCAGGTATTTTTGAAACAAGAGTCATGAAAAAGGAGCAACGCCTTCGCCGGGACTTGAACCACGGACCTCTGGAATACGCGCCCAGCGTGCTGAGCACTACACCACAAATGCATGCGGAGAAGGTGGGAGATATATCTTATATACTCTCTCTTTTAAAGGACGACTGGGGTTCAGGGGACCTAATCGTCAAATCTCAGTGGTGAAGAATTATCATCCACCACCTTTTCATTTCAAGCGCCAAACGTATTTTTGAAGCAACAGTCATGAAAAATGAGCAACGCCTTCGCCGGGACTCGAACCACGGACCTCTGGAATACGCGACTAACGTGCTGACCACTACACCACGAAGGCATGCGAAGAAGGTGCGAGAAATACCTTATAAGCTGATAATATTTATTTTATGAAAAGAAACACTTCAGAGTTCTGGAACTTTTCATAAAAATAATCGTGCAACGCTTCACAGTATCACAAAGTACGATCAGTAGTTACATTCCAAGCTACTAAGAACGTTATCCATAACGCTTTGTAAAGTGCATCTAAAGAGCGAAGCTAACCTAGAGATATCTCAGTACTGTACTCACGCTGAACTAACAACTAATAACAGCTGTCAGCAGATACTCTCACCGTTCTTATATAGTTTTTCCAGGCCGACAACAAATGTTTAGTACTTCTTGTAATTACTGGAAAGCATATGAGGGTCGGATACAGTTACACAGAACATCAATTACAGTTATTCAGTTACAACACCTATTAAAGTGATACAAAGACCGTATCCCAATGTCAGATATCTCGCCTCATTAACGAGTTATTCAACGTTAAATGGACTTGCTCCTATATTCCTAATTTTCCGGCATAGCATCGTCTTTCTAGATCTTCATGTTACATTATAAGGAAAAATACAACAATTTCACATATAACTGCACTAAAATCATCTATCTACGTACAAAATACGTAACGATATGCATAAGTAATCTAAGTATTTTCTCAGAAAACTCATGCAGAAAGTATTTAGATTACGAAACTATAGTACATAAGTTTTTATCAACGAAAATACATTCAACAAAATATTGTGCTGTAGACAATCTTTATTTAAAATTTTTACTTCCTTGTGTGAAGTAAAGGAAGTATTGTAATCACGAAAAATACCGGGTACCATATTTCAAGAAAAATACCCATTTTGACCGCTATCGAATGCAATTTAACGATATTTTGATATGACATCTGTACGTAAGGTCAGAATAAAGGACTCTTTAGTCCCCAAATGAATTATAAAACTGATTTAAAATGGATTCAGGAGAGATTGTTTTCATAGTCTCTGTACGTGTGTGTGTAGTACCCACACACGTACAAGTAGCCTCCAAACTTTAAAATTTTGTTATATAGGACTGCTATTAACATGTTTGCAACAGGCCGCATGAAAAGTATATAAATATAATACCCACTCTGTTACTCGGCTCAGTGAGCTCATGTTTTTATTCTTATATGTTGGTAAATTGCGCATTTTTTGAAAAATGATTGAATTAAGCTGTTCTTATCTTCGGTTAAGGTTTTAACGCTTTTAGTAAATTTGCATGCAATATCTGTAGAATTATCAACAGTTTAAAAGCTGTTTAAGTGCGACTAAGCCTAATTATTTTTACTACAGCAGCCATACTTGTTTACATTTTAAACTTAGCAGAATAGTGGATTTGTTGCCAATCTAAAGAAACTAAGCTTCGCAACGACAAAGATAACGCCTTCTTTTATTATTGCGAATTAAATCATGCTTAATCCATTCGGGAATTTATTCGAGGAAATAAGTGTTTAAGATTTGCTTTGGAATTTTTGCGTTTTTATATATTACTGTCTTGTCGCGAAGTGAAAACTAAATTAATTGAATAAGAACTACTGCGTCGTCTATGAAAAACTGTTTATTTTTGTTCATTTAACTTCTTTTGAACATCGTTTTAGATTTATGAAAGTATTTGAATAGAATATGTGGCAACAATTAGATGATTTTTTAGATGATGTACATAATTTTTGTGTATTCCTAGCTATAAAATGAATGGCATGTAACGCTATTAAGTAAACCTAGCGCCAGAGTGTCGCTATGGTAAACAAATATAGTGAAATTTAAAGAGTGTATTTATTCTCTTGTGGTTTACGCGCTATCGACGAAGTAGATTTAATTTAATGCAGTAAGTTTAAATGAAATGCAAGAAAAAATGCGTATAATTTAATATTCCGTACAAGGAAGTCATGTGTTATACACATCAGATTTTTTTATATGTAATTACCGTATATTTTAATTGCGTGTATAAGAACAGTTTAAAAGATAAAACTCTTTTCACTGCACATATACATAGCTGCTCTTCCGCCAAAATATATATAGTCATCGGATCGGAACTAGAATTGTCGAAACATTGACGATGAATCTGGAGTCCTCTCGTTTTAATCGAACATTAACGCTATCATTTTCCCCACACTTATCCGTCAACAGCAGCAAAAAAAGAAAACAGAGAAAAAAAGAATAAAAGTATGGCCCGAGTCAAGGATATATTCAATGCGAAAAGTAATAAAAAAAGTCGGCTCATTCAGGAAATAGCTGCCGATACTGATCGTTACATTTGAGCCGTTTTCCTTTACACTCTTTTACCCATCATTTACCATAGTCGTATAGAATCTTCGCAATATTCTTTCTTTTTTCTGTTTCCAGATATTTTAGGGGCCATTCGCACATGTTTTCTTTTTATTTTGCCTTCTCCACTTTTTACCGCTTTATGGATATTTTTATTTTATTTAACAGTTCTAGCAGCTGGTTTTCTCGGTCCAGATGGATTGATAGATTGATAGACAGATAAGCGACGAGTAATAAAAAATTATTCGAATACCTGAGAGGAGAACGTTTAAGATCATCCTTGGAAATCTTCGGCCATTTGTCTTTGGGGATCAGTTTCTTTTCCTTTTTAGGTGCGTAAATTTTATTTCGTTTTTATATTTACCACTTTTCTGTTAAAAAAAGAGACCATTAAAGTTTCCGGGAGTGTTTTAAGTGACGTTGACTTACCTTTTGTCCCTAGGCGTCGATAAGTATTATTTTTTTCTCCTTCTTCTAATAAATAAACCGCAGATGAATATCTTTTACACAAAAGTTTAAAAAGTTTCTTTTTTTAGTCTTTTAGAATTCACTTTACTTTCGAAACATTTCTTCTTAGTTCATTAAAAGGTTTATATATCGCAGACAAAAAATGTCAACAATTAAACACGATATTATAGAAATTTTTAGCAATCATTCTGTCGGTATTTGCATTTTACAGAGGTAAAACATGCTCCCTATTCTGCCTGTTTCTGTGAAAAAGGGAAATATACACATCCCGAACAAATAATATAGGAAGTTATAGCGTTTAGGAGTCTAAATACAGCACGAAATATAATTGCAAGCAATGCTAATCAATATATGTTTAATAAAATAATCTAATGAAAGCATATTATCAAATATGGAAAGCCATTTATTGAAAGCATTTCATATTCTAAGTTTGGTATAGTCTCCAGAGATAATCTTTAATTACGTCATGCAATGAACCAGCAAAACTGATTTAAAGACGATTAACAATAATTCATAAATAAATTTTATTGATAGAAATGAAAAGGTATTACTTCTTTTTTTTACATCGAGTGTACAAAACCGTGTCCCCTCTCATGGGCAACGTTTACAAATTACTTCTGTCATTTTGATTTTGTGTCACATTACCTATATTAGAGTAATGATATACATAAATCATATCCTAAGTCGCTCTTTCCAGACATGAAAAACGCAAGTTCAATTTTGTCAATCGGCTCAGTAGGATGGGAGATATAGAACTACCTCATTTTTTTTTTTTTTTGCGCAGTGTACATTCCATATGAAAGCCTACATTTATATATACTATGACGGCCTTCAGGCAATTACCAGTCTTTTTGATTTAAACTAGTACCTCCTATATTTGTGATAAATTCAGTGCATTTAAACTTCATATATATGTAGCATAAAAATATATAAATGAAAATTATAATTTAATCTAGCAATAGCCTCTCAGTTCCGCTCTCTCTATTCTAAAAATAGTAATGCCTTTTTGTGTACTGATAACGTAGCTAATTCGGAACTTGAACCCAAAATTTCGAAAACTGAAACTTTTTTGTTAATAAGCAACTTAAACCGAAACCTTCTATTGGTGACTTTCCATGTTGGATAACTGAGCATCTTTTTCTTCGAGCTATCTTCCCGTTAAGACGCTACTTGCTTAGCCTCTGCTAGCTATTGTCCATTGCTCTAAAACTATAATCTGTATAAAATTGCGGGGTACATAGCTCACCTACAGTGATGATGTGCAGTTGTGTCCTAAGAATCAGTTATCAAGGAATAAAATTTTACACGGAATTTACGCTTACTAGTTTGAGGTTACTTGTACCGCATCCTCTGAAGGACGCACAAGACGGCTTGCCTCTTAGTTACTCCCCATCTCAGGAAGGGGTCGTTGGCTTGCAAGACACAACTCACCACGAAAGGCGCGGAGCGTAGAGTCAAAGGGCTAGCTGCCGCGCCAGCTTACTCGGAAGACCGAAACCACCTACCTTCTAGAATAGTATTGACTGCCCTTCCGGCGTCAGGGATTTATGGTTATGTCTGTCTTCAAATATCATCTTTCTAACTGCACAATAAAGCCTCTCCAAGTTGCTACAATGCAAAGAACCATCGCTAATCTGTTGCAGCTTTCTACAAATCTTCCTATTAAATATATTTTTCTTATTTCAGCTAGGAATACTTCGCATCAATTCTTGTAATTTTTACTTCCTTGTACGAAGTAAGAAGGATGTAATGTAATCGCAAAATATTTCGTGTATCGTATTTCAACGAAAATATCTATTTTGACCGCTATCGAACGCAATTTAACGATGTTTTTGCGTGACATCTGTATGTGAGGACAGAATAAAGGAATCTTTTTTCCAAAACAAATTATAAAACTAATTTAAAATGGATTCAGAAGAGATTTTTTTCTTGGCGTCTGTATGTATGTACGTATGTATCTCACATAACTCAAAAACAAGTAGCCTCAGAAAGTTGACATTTTGTATATAGGACTGCTATAGCATGTGGTTGTGCACCTCCCTTTTTGGTGGCACTCCGCTGCACCAAACGTATTTTAATATATATATATATATACACACTCTGTTACTCGGCTACTTTTTTTATTCTTATATGTTGGTAAATTGTGCAATTTTTGCTTTAAAACTGATTGAGTTATGTTGTTAGTATCTTCCGCTTAAGGTTTTTGTGCCTTTAGTTAATCTGCATGCAATAGTTGTAGAAATATCAACAATTTAAAAGTTGCTTAAGTGCAGCTAAGCCTAATTTCTTTTTCCATAGCGGCCATATTTGTTTACATTTGAAACTTAGCAGAACAATGGATTTGTTGCCAATCTAGAGAAACTAAACTTTGCAACAACAAAGATAACGTATTCTTTTATTATTACGAATTAAATCTTGCTTAATCCATTCTGGAATTATCATTTAAGTTATTAAATTACCCCATAATTTATTAACTTAGCATAGCGTCCACAACAAATTAAGTCAGCTTCTAAAACGTCAATGTCCTTTTGCCGAATGAGACCAAAATTAAACTTTCAGTTTTGTGCACCGACGAATGTGCACCGCTGGAAAAATTGCTTGTTTTTGCGCGGAAACTCTTAATTTTAATTGCAAAAATTGTTCTTTAAATTGTTTTAACTGTATTTATGTTTTATACTTTTCTATGTTTTTCAATTTTTGCTCACGACAGGAGAACTGAATTAATTGAATGAGAAATACATCTCTAATGAAATTAAAGGAAATAAGTTTAAACGAAATGCAGGAAAAATTTCGTATAATTTAATACGCCGTACAAGGAAGTCATGTGGTTTATACATCAATTTTTTTTTATTTTGTGTCAGTGGATTTTTTAATAAATAAAATACAGGTTTCATTAATTCAAGAATGCGTATATTTTATTAAAAAAAGGGGCACGTTTCTGTCAAAAAGGGAGATATTTTGTCACCTAGATTCTACCTTTAATATTGTGTGGTCTGATAATTTCTATTTAAGCAAAGAACATTTAACAGTGAATAAAATGCTGTACGCATGGAATTTAATTCACGTACAAAATGGAGTTTAATACGAAGATTTTACTTTATATTATCTTTTACAAAATGTAACTAAGACGAAAATAATAAAAGGAAATAATAATTTGTTAACTGTGAAAGAGTGGGAAAAAATTATCATTCCTTCTCTCATCAAATATAAAATAAGGTAGCATTTAAAGTCTTAAACAGGTGCAGTAAAGTCAATAATAAATAATATTGCAAAATCGTCTTAGCGTTTAAATTTTATACATTTCGTGGGTGGAACTGTTAAATAGAAAATCTGAAGTTGAAGAATTTCAGTAATTGACATAATGAACGAAGAACAGAAAGTTAGATGTTTGAAAATTTTCTTAATGAAAACGTGTCGCCATTTTATTTTAAAGTCATTTATTTTAGTTTTGAAAATATATCCACTATTTATGAATTTTTTTAGTGAATATTATGGTGACAAAATCAGTTTTTCTAGCAAAACAGTAGCCTTAATCTCAGCAAACCATTTAAAGGTAATAATTAACTTCGTGCATTCCGAAGCCCGAGTTATATAGTCGGAATATATTATTGGAATGATTTTGAAAAATAATGATGTTACAGAATATTCTAGAAACGCTTCTTCGGAAATTTCTAAAATATTATACTGCATAATTTCCACGATTAGAAACAAATTATTCTCAATAAATTACCAGCAAGTCATAGTAATTCTATATTTATTTTCGAACAAACAGTTGAATACTAGTGATTTCTGTTCGCTAGCACTCGATTTTCAATTAAATATTACTGCTTCAGTATTTTCCATTGTTTTTATTTCATATAAAGTAAGTCTTGATCCATTTCTTCTCGAGTACAACACAAAAAACGACTTTCTTTCAGGTATGTCGCCGAACGGTTTTTTTTAATCAATTAACTGGCAATAATGAGTTAATAATAACTTATCTAAAATTGACTACTGTGCATTTTTTAGGAAAAGAAGCTGAAAAAATCATCAAAGTTATACCTAAATATTTTTTTCAATCATGAATAAGAGTTATAGTGAAACATAAGACCATCGGCAAAGCTGAAAATGATCTCGAGTTTGTGACAAATTCCTTGAATGACACAAATGGTCCTTTTCAATTATTGAAGGTTTACTTGGCAAACCTCTCTAACTGTGGCGTTAATAATCAATGATACATTACTTACTTTTCCCCCAAGAAACACATTGGCTTGTGTCACGAAAGTTAAAGAACTTTCTGCTCAAGAAATAGTTAACCTGAGAAATACATCTATAACTATCAAATAAAACACAGTTCTTCATAAATGTTTTCACAAGAGTTTCAAGTACTAAAAATGTAAATTAAATTGCTTACGTAATTTAATCGTTTGATAAATGACTAATCCCCATTCTGCTCCCCATTTTTTATTATTTTTACATTTGTCGCGAAATATGTTTCTTCATTAACTGCAGTAGATTCTAAAGCGATTTTAGTAAACTCTAAAGCGAATTTTAGTAAATTCTAAAGCGAATTCGAAAATGCAATTCGCTCACCAGAGTCCAAGCGATGGAAACCAATGTTTGGCTGTTGTATATAGCTACAGAACATCATGGATGCACGGGCCCTTTCGTTGTTTTACACACGTGTAACATAAGTATGTGCAAGTTGTAAGGTTTTAGTTTAAACTAACAAAGTTTTATGTTCATTTCTCTTTCCTATGAGCTCTTATTTCAACTTCCCGTTAGAATGAGCGCGCGTTTCAGCTTTATGCTAATTTGAGGTGGAGCCAAATTTTGTATTTAAAAGGTTAGCGAGGAATTTCTCAGTGTGAGAGAGCTTTCAGTCTCAGATCGCTTCGACTCTGTTCGACGTCCACCTGACTAGCTAGTATTTAATTTTTAAGCCTTAGCGCTGTTACTCTAATACTTATTGAAGTAATTTAAGTGCATTAGTATTAGCCAAATCTTTTATTAGCCAAATTGATAATTTAGAATAGAGGGCAACCTCGCGTTTAAAGCTCTGAGAACAACGACTACTTAATTTTCGACTCAACTTTATTTTAAATTATTTGATTGTTCAGTTTAGACCCAAGTGCGGTCATTATTTTCTGTTATCCCTTCCGAGTTGGGAAGTGGCTCTAAATAGTGGTTTAATAAAAGGGGATTTTAAATCCTTCTTACGTGCAGTTATTCTACCACTTAACCACAGTTATTCTACCGCAGAACATAGCTGCATTCAGCTCCCTGTTCAAGATCAGGACTTTAACACGGTTAAGACCATGTTCGTCAAAAGTATGCAGAGAACACTCAGTCCTGACAAAATTTCTGTCAGAAAGTCCTTTGTAAAGGCACCCCTCTTCTTAGGCAAATACCCCTCCATTGTTTTACCATAATCTTACTATTTCAATACTGTCTACCCATTTCTTAATAAGCTGAAAGTTTCAAAAACAATGAATGTGTTCATAGCATCTTTATTTAATTTTAATATTATTTTTAATCCATATAATTTATAAGACAATTAAGATACTTACGTATTATCGCAACCACCTTAAAAGAAGTTACTCAGTTTTCAAAATGTGCGGAACTCTGGCAATCATACACATATAACTGCTTTTCAGGTTTCGCATTAATTACTCAACCATACTTATCACGGTTCTTCAAGTCAAGCAATATCGCCATTTTCATACGTGCTCCTTTTGTTGCGTTCTTATAACGACTTGTATAAGCAAATTGTGATATTTTCTGCCTTGTATTTAGTCTTAAAATAAGTGTTTATGGAAACTGGTCGGCAGTGGAACAAACTTAGGTAACATTCCTACAACAATATAGCATTTTGCCAAAAAATTGCTAAATGGATTTATGGTAGACAGTCAATGGCAATACCAAGCATGCGCAATTCAGACATTTTTTTAATCGAAAGCACTTTGATATGTAAACTGCGAAAAAAATAAGCACAGTTCTATATCTCCTATTTTACTGGACCGATTGATGAAATTCAAATTGCGTTTTTCATGTCTGCAAAACGCGACAATATTAGATTTATATACAGCATTGTTTTAACGTACGTTTCGTGACCCAAAATCGGACTTTTTCGGAAATAACATACCAATTTTTTCATATTTCGATTCTACGATTCTAATTATGCCTAGATATTAAATTTTGTAATTTTTGGAGAGAAATTTATCTTGGCGCATTTTTTCCCAGTTTGCGCCAGATATAATTCACTTGGCGAACTACTTAATTTACAACAACCTATTTTATTTTCCCTCTTTTTCATTGTTCACGGAAAAAAGTCATCATTCATACTTTTAAATAATTTTAACAGAGCTCGTAAACCACATTTTCGTTATTTTCGCATATAATAAATATGCAAACTTTCAAAACACGCCAAAATGTAAATTCACATATATCTTAGGAAATTTTGAATAAAGAACTCTAATATTTTGCGCGTATACTTAGAAATACATCTACTTTAAGAACTTGGCAAATATTTTATAGGTTATAATTCAAAATATTTCTCCAAAAAGTCATAAAATTTTTTTAAAATACAAATTTTAAAAATAAATCATAAAAATGGATGAGTTTTATTTGGAATGAACCTAAATTTCGAAATATGAAAGGAAAAATGAAATAAGCTTAATAAGAAAGAGATATTAATATACCAAATTCAATTAACATTGGGGAGTTAAAATTTTGAAAGCTAACGTTTTAAAAGCTACTCGTGCGCCTTTTACAAAATTTGGCAGTTTGGCATAATTTGTGTCGTAGACTCGAAATATGAAAAAAAAAATTACATGTCATTTCAGAAAAAAAGTGCGATTTTGCGTCAAAATACCTATATTAAAAAATACTATATATAAATGTTATATATATCTTAAGTGGCGCTTTCGAGATATGAAAAATGCAATTTGAATTTCGTCAATGGGCCCAGTAGAACCGGAGATAGAGAGCTGTCCTTCCCTTTTTTTTTTCCCCGCAGCGTACAAGGAGAGAAGAAGTATGAAAAAAAATTACAGAAGAATTTTGCGGAAAACGTAAGTATTTATATGTGATAATAATACATAATTACTATTTAATAATTTAAATTTGCATTTTATAAATCGGTAAACATGGTTTACTTTTGATACGTTGATAATGTTTGCTCATTTGCGATAAATATTAATAGTTTAGCGATCCCTTAAAAAAAAAAATAGGAAAATCACCAAATTGCGCCAAGTTGATCCTGTTAATACATAGGTACCATAATTCACAAAACTACATTATAGCTATCTGATGATATTTATGAGGAATTATTGTAATAACATAACAATTATAGTCAAAGATACCAACCGTAGCAACGCGATCAGTGTAACACGAGTCAAAATAAAAAATTAATAGCATAAGAAAATTTAAAATACGTCGAATCCAAAGTATCATAGATAGGCTAGGGTTAGATAAAGACGGACTTGAGTCTAAGAGTCCGTTCCTCGGGATAATGTCAATCAAATCCACGGTGGAGTTGGGCCAAATATATACTGTCATTTATAAAGTAGTAAGATTTTGGCAAATGGCCCGCAGTACTTTTGATATCATGAGATCGTGGAACTGACCTGAATTAGATTAGTAAGATAAGAAGCACCAACATTTGTTCTCGGAGTGAGGAAACAGATCTCATGTTTCAGGCAAAAAAGTTTCATGTTTCATAACGAATGACATTTTCATGCATATTATGGCTTTCTTTACCTACTAGATTTTAGCATGCTCTTTTTCTAATTGAATATTTAAATTCCTTGCGCACCATATAGTGTTACAAGGTTACAGAGGTAAGTAAAAAAACAAATACAACACAAAATAAAATAAACTTACAAATTCCCAGTTGACACTTAGGAGATAATATACAAAAGAAAGAGAATGCCATTTTATTCTGAACAAATACATGAAGAGGTGAAGGAGATGTAATGTTCACAGACTTTAACTTTGAAATGAATTCTTTTTGTCCTTCCGTTGTAGAGTCATTAGGACTTTTTTGGAAGCAGGAATTGTGAAAAAATGAGCTACGGATCTCTCGGTGAAGCGTCGAGCGTGCTGACCATTACACTACGAAGGCATGCGAAGAAGGCGGGAGAAATACCTTACATCGTAAGCTTAGAACAACAAATGTTCGACATTTTCCTCTCTCCCGAAGCTGTAGGAACGCAAGTCTGTCTTAAATAACCCAAATCTCTTCTGATATGAGTTTAAATTACCATGTCCAGCTCGAAAATTAGTAATTTCAAAATTGCAGAAAAAATGTTTATTACTCAGTTTGTGAGGAATGGAAAGAAAAAATAATTTAGTCAAAGAGACAGTATAGAACTTCTGTATAATTCATTCCACTTGAATACTGTTTCATCCCTACGTTTTTTTAAGAGTGACTTGGGCATCATCATTGGAGTATTAATTTGAAGATTTGTAGATTGTTTTGCCAACCAGTCAGCCCATTTATTCCCTAAATTGCCAGTGTGGCCACGTACACGCGAAAAGATGACATCAACAGCTTTAATATTAATGTCTTTAAGAATGGCATGACATGAGATAATTAATTTATTACATGCGAAAATATTCATAAGAGAATATAAGGATGCAAGAGAATCAGTACGAATAAGAAATTTAATACTTAACGAACAGTTGTTAGATATCCACTTAACTGACTCACTAATGCACAGTAATTCGGCTCGGAAAACACTGCATTCACTGACTATTACGCAAAGTTTATATTCCAGTTCAGAGCCATGATGGAAAACGACATAAGCTAACCCAACTCGATTATTAATTTTATTGCCGTCTGTATAAACACACAACTGGGAAATTACCATCAACGTCATTGTCATAAATGATGGTGGCAAATGATCGGCAGCAAGAGGAAGGACAACACCTTTGGTATCACCTTGGCACCTTCAACCAACACCTTGGCAGTGAACACAACAAATACCCTGATGGCATGCTCTTTTGTAACAACTATTATTTTACACAGTATTTCAACTTCTGAAAGATATTCCTAATGCCATACATTACGGAAACTTCCGATACGGAGGACTTATTAGCGCGCCACATAATGATTAAATTTTCGTAATTTACATCACCGATAATTTATATCGATGGATATTCCATCGATATAAATTTTTGCATAATCTGAAATCAGTTGTACATACGGTCATCCGATAAATCGTGCCAAAAATATTAATCAACTGAATCAAAATTCCAAGTGAGGAAGGGTAAACTTTCTACATCAATCTGCTACAAAAACAGGCCATTTTTTTAAAATTCTTAATGGAAGTCTTGAAAAGTGCATTTCGATTTTAACAGTTATTTTTAGAAATAGAAATATTTATTTTTAGAAATTTTTTTTTACATAGAAGTTGCAAATAACCAAAAATGGTCTAAAAACACTATCGCAAGTCCGAAATTCAAATTTCAAATATAAAGATCTATATTCGATCTATATTCAAATATAATATAGATCGATAGCAAGATTTTTTTCGAACGGTCACTTAACAATACGTAATGTTTTGGATTTTTTGTAGAAAATTTGAAAGAATGCTTTGTTTTATTCTTTTTTCCAAGTGTTTCGAAGGCGTGGAGAGAAATTCCTGGTACATTTGAGATTTACGTTTTTCGGTTTTATATGAGTTTTTATGTAAAAGAAATTTTTTTTTCTCAGTTTTTGATCTTAAATTTACTGTGAGAACGAAACGCGTTTTCGAAGCATATTAATCAATTTTCAACTTTTATGAAGCTTTAATTCATTTTCTTCTGATGAGTTCTGAATTAAAGTTTCAATAAAGGAAGATAATTTTCTAATATTTTTAGTTCCTTGTATATGTTTCCCCTTTTTGCATTTTTAGTATTCAAGTTTGTACTACTATGATCATTTCTATTTTGAAATGTTTTGCTTTTATGTTTAACCCCTTTACAAAGATGCAATCATTAATATTGTTGATGGATCGCCTTCCATTGACTGTAACTTACTTTTAACTTTAGATGATTTAAGTTTATTTTACTTCAATCCTACAGCTATAGCACAGAACGGGTTTTAAAACATTTGCATTTTATTTTTGCCTCTTACTAAGTTTCTTTATGTATATATGTAATATTTCAGTTATTCCAACACATCGTGGGTGAATTGGTGAGGCTATTCCATTACACGTTTTGGCCGATGGTTGGCGAAGCTGGGATAATTGAACCACGGAGAAAAAATATGACTCAGGACTTTCACTTTTAACAGCATATCTTTATTTTAATTTAGAGCAGATGATTTTTCCAGATGAAGTTACTAAAATAACTTATTCAGTAATTGAACTACTAGATACGACTGACTTTAATACGTCTTAACGTTCTAACAAAGAAAGAGGAGCATAGCGAAGGCGTTAGCAGGATGAAGGCGAGAAGTCATCTGTATAAGAAAACTTATGACGCAGCATTTATATGAGGAGGTTATGTAATAGGCGCGAATGTTCCAGAAGGTACTGGTCTAGGGGAAGATACTGAATTGCAGAAAATTAATTAAAGGTTGGTGGTTCGCAAAGAGCAAAGCCATCGCATTTTTTTACATATATATCCAGGTTATATTATATATATATATATATATTAACATCACTTCGAAATTAAAATCTTATGATTTTTACATAACGCTTATAGCACGTATGTTCACATAATGTCAAACGTTAAACAAGTATTTTAACCAATAATAATCATAATATCGCAAACCAAAATTCTTAATCAACCAAATAAACTGAAACAACAGCTTCATTTATCTTAATCTATTATCAATATCGTAATCTTTTAATTTTTTACGCTTTTGTGTGCAGTTAACATGACACCCGCCTTTTTTCTTTTCACCAGTACTCTGAAAATATGTGTCAACAATTCTATGAATGATGCCAAAATAAAAATATGTCTCAACTGACCCTGACAGCAGCTGACTGAAACAAATGTGCCTAACGCCATCATTAGCAGCATCATGTGCCATACTTAAACACTTTTTGTTTTAAATAATACCTTCAAAGTATGACAAAAATAGGCTATAAGACTGTTAAATGGAGAACATAATTTTAAATTTACAGATGAATGATCTTCAGGCTCATTAATTTATCGTTATTTATTTTCTTCCCCACTGCGGTTAAACCAGGTTTGGGTTAAGCGGAGTTTTTATTATATTAATGATCTAAATTGTTAAAGCTGAATTAATTCACGTATCTAACGCACTTAGTTCGATTTCACTAACAGAATAAATGCATCTCACTTAAGTGTTGGTAATTACGGAAACATATGCGCTAAAAATTACGACATTCGTAAACGCTGTTATTAAAAGCGAACACAAATTCACTTAACAACGAACGTTCTCCAATGACAAATGCTGGCGTCGTTCCGACACCCATAAAACGTTATTAAAGGGTATTTACTTACGTCTTTCCACTCACCCTTGCCCCAGCACAACCCTCCCAACCACCACCTTTCTGCCGTTCGTGTTTTGACAAATGAATTGCGCAGCACGTGTCTTTGCAGAGGCGCGGTGTGCTTGTAATTAAACTCGCACGTGACTTTCAGTGCTTTCTACTTCTGCTTCCTTACCCCCTTAAGGCCCCGGCATTCTGCTGATGAAGGATTTACAAGTTCAATATGACTGACCTGTCAGATCAAAAATGTCAGGCGTTAAGTTTCAAATTAAAGCTTCCTAAATCGCATTGCCATGGCCCTGGGCATCTAGCACGAGAGTAACATGATATTATACCGGCTTATTTAAATTTCTAATTGATCCTTAAAAGCTTATCAATCTTTAAATAGGAAGGGTAATGTATTTTAGATCTTAGATGGAATACGTGGAATTTTCTACAACTACCATTTCTTGAATGTGAAGTGTACTTAATAAACTGATCGATGAAACATGCTTAGTACTTAACTTCTTTAAGAAATTTAAATTCATATAGGAAAACAGTGGAATTATTTTCACAATTATTGCAGCACATGGAAATTACTAAATTTTATATAACTTTCCGAGGGTCCTCAGACACTTATCCAAACACAGGATAGACGACAAAATACTTATACAGCACATCATTTTCCAGGTAAGTACATTTGGATGAGAATATACGAAACTGATTTAGTAAAAATTGCCCATAATTATTTTCCAGAAACTATCTCCAGAATACATAATGAGGAGCTTTATAGACTAGTACAAAATTTTTGCCTTTATTTAAAGCTAGGTACAGTACATATAATTCATGACATTCTTTTATAAGCTATGAAACAGGTTAGAAAGGAATGTAATGAATAATATGGCATTCAAACTGTAGAAGAGATTGAAAAGAAGTATAATTGATACGTACAATTTTTGCCGATATATACACGTTATGTATATGTTGACTGACTGGGTTTGATTATTTTACTCTGTTTACTGGACAGTCGCTGCAATATGTAGCCACGTGTTACTGTTATGAGATTAAAAAGATTAGATCATTTTCTCTGGATATGGCAAGCACACAACGGCTATGCGCCTAATGAGAGTGATGTTTTCGTGAAGGATGTTTCAAAAGAAACTGGCTTGTATTCACGTTACGGATGGGAGAAACAACTAAAACTGCCCATGCAGCCAGCCCGTTCTCCTGGTTTCGAACCACTGTCGAACTACTAGTTATAATTTTCTAGCTAAATTTGTAGTTTTTATCAGCTAGAATACTTGAGAACTGTTCACGAATAATTGTTAGTTCTAATACTTCAATAACAAGTACAAAGAAATGTTACATTACTCTTTTATTCAACTCAAAATATTCATAGATGGCTCCTATCGGGCTTACAGGAAGCCTCCAATAAAAAACTAATCTAATGCTAACTAACTAAAACCAACCGAAGCTGCGCAAAAATAAATAACAGAGTATTCAAGCTCACCGGCGAATATTAGCAGGCACGTAAAAATACGGAAGATGTAGTAAGATTTAGCTTAAAGCAACGATGTGGCCAGAAAGTAGAACACACTCTACTAAGCACTTCTAAGCTCTTCTACTAAAATGACGGACACTTCCACTTATATACTTGTTCCAGTTCATTTACATAAAACGCAATTCTGAAAACTTATTCTGGTTGGGAATTGTAGGTGAGAAATAGGAAACTAGACGAAAGCTTATTGAAAAATAAAAATATTTATTATGAAATTAAAATAAACCACTGCATAGCGTGTAACGCCTTTAACTAATTGCTACGGTAGGATCCTATCATTGAAAAGGAAGAAATCCTAGTTCCGATGGATCAAGAGAATGTGTCTTTGGAACCGACTAAAAAAATTGGCTAGTTTAAACGTCTTTGTGGATGAAAGATTTGACACATCAACAAGTCATAGCGCTAGGAAAGGGTATAAACGTGTCTTCTTCTGTAAGAATATATAAGGTTTGAGACATCAACAGGTATAAAGCGTAGCGTTAGGAAAGGATATAAACGTGTCTTCTGCTGCAAGAATACGAATTATGCTTTAGATTCCTCAATCCGATGTCAAGCAAGCGCCATTAAACAAAAAAAACCTACACGAATATCTTCATAGCTAGTTCAAAAAGCAGCAGCTCCGATCTAAGAGTCAATACGATACAATGGTCAAGCCATTCCATTCGGCCTTTTTGCCTTTATTCTGGAAATACCGTCTGCAGAAAAGATGGCGATAGCAATAGATACGATTAATTACAAAATGCAAGCCCACAACATTATTACAGAGACAACAAATAGAATGTGGATGAAAATATAATATCGAGGTATGAGTAAATTCTTGCAATTTTTTTTTTTCAAACTGAAAGACTCTTAACTTTCGAGAAGTGCTATATTTTCAGAATTTCAGTTAGACTTCAGAATTTGGATGTTGCAGTTAGGATGTTACTGGCATGCAGTGAATTCACCGAGTTGTCGACAAAAGTGTGCAAAAAATGTGCAATCATCTAGTCAAGACAGTTCAGAATTAAGATAAATCGCGGTACTAACAGACGAGAGGATCTGTCTTTAAAAATCAGAAGGCGCTAGTAGTATATATTAAGTTTTTTACGGTATCCAGAGACGTACAAACCTAAACAAAAATGATGTAATTATATTTAAAAGACCGATTTGTGATGGCAGTCACAGTGAATTTCAAAACAAAAATATGTAAATCATTGAAATAAAAATGAAGGAAAACTAGAGAATGAATTTCTGTCTTGCGGGATGAAAGTTCAGAATTTTTCCGATAACATAACATCATCAGCATGACATTAAAAACATCAAAATATATTTGTCAAAATAGGTGTTATTGTTGTTCCCCTTCTGAGTGATAATACACGCATGAGCCAACTAGACTCATTATAACTGATATAAATCAACTCTTTGAAAGCCACATACTGTGTAAAATTCATCACCTTGACGCTTTAAATTGCCATTGCATACAATTTTCAGCTATTTATAACATACTTTTTATATGGGATTGAAAATAATAGAATCTTGGAATGCTAGAATTCAGTTCATCAAAATTTAGTAGAATCCATAAATCAAAATTCATAAATGAAAATTTTCCTAGAGAAATTTAGACGAATTAAATATAACAATTGTTACACATGTCATTTTCGTGAAATTCTTTTAATATCCTAATAAATTTCGTGTATGCAGACACAACAAATTCTAATCGCATAAGAGCAAGGATATTAAATCAACTAATTTTTTCAGTTTTATTGCATTTGATAAAAATTGCACTATTTAAAACGCTTCTATGCACTTCGTTCTATAACATTTTAGTTTACAGAATGCCAGAAATTAATGAAGAAAATCATTGCCTCTGAACGTAGTCAAATTATACATTTTAATTTAGAGTAAGATATCGTAGGGCTGCTAGCAATGGCGGATTAAATATTTTGATACACATACCTATTCTTAATAGCGGTTGTATGATAGCTAAAAATATCAAACAGTTTTTGAAAAACCGTTTAAGCTCCGCAAATTACTCTAGAATGATTTTTAAAATTAATTTTGACGTATCCAGTTGTGTAACGATCAACATTTTGCATTGGCTAGTTTATCGTAAACAAAGATTAGTGAAAACTCTTCGACACCAAATAAAAAACATGTGTATCGAATTTTGAAAAAAAATTCCTGTGAAACAAAATCAAATCTGATACATATGTGTAAAACTATTTAACAACTCAGGTCAATAAAGAGATTAAAAATTATTACGAAGCTTTCATCGAAACAAACAGGGAAACCAAGTGAAATTAAACCCTTAAAATCCAGAAAAATATTAATTTGGATGTCTTTCTTTTCACGCGGTTTGATGGCGTGGGGGTCAGATTTCTGCGATGATTAGTTTGACAGTTAGACAAGGATTTAAGAGAAATTGTAAATTATATCGACAAGTAAAATTATATCGACAAATAAATCCTTAGAAATGTTCCCGTAGAACACTGTACTGTCACAGAAATGTGTATATGCGACAGACTTCAAGAAACTTGAGTTGAAGGAAAGAGGTCAAAAGAGTTAGTTCCATGAATTGGTCCAAACAAATCTGGGAAACAAGTTAAATTAAACTTGTGTAAAAGTCCAAAATTTCATAAAATTGCAGCTTTTAAGCTTATATTCCCAGGCCTTCTATTCTTTCTAGTTGCCTTTGGAACATAACTGAAGTCCTGAGTAAGAATAGGGAGCTTACTCAAAACTATGTTCGTGCGTGTGTAGAAGATAAAACAAAGACAAGAAGCATTAAATTTACGCTTTATTTCTCACAGCGTACAGCCATTCCCGCATTTCGGCATACAGACACCAGCACTTAAGGTCTAAAACGTAGAAAATAAGAAATAAAGTAACTTAATAAGAACTAAACTTAGATGCTTTACAGAGGACAGTAACGCGAAGATTGGCCTTTTTAACCCTATGTATGTAGAGAACGGAATGCAAACAACTACAATACGTCTTCAAATATCAGCGAGAACTAAGTTCTGGTCTTAAATGCAGACATGAACTGACTGAAAAGCACGCGCTTGGTAAAGCAGCGAGAAGTCTCTCTCTTCCTGCTAAAAGCCATATCTTAAATACTTATACAGTGTGCAACCTCATTTGCATAAACAGTTCTACTCGTGCTTATTCTGGCCGGAAATGAAAGACAAAAGAGGATAGCAAAGTTTTAAAATAAAATAAACGTTAGTAAAACACAAAATCCTTACAATGTAAAGAAAACACTTCATTAAATACAACAAAAAAATCTTTAAAACACTTATTTTCATATGATAATATTCCTGTTTCTGTAAAATTGGAATCATTATCCGAAGCTCCGTTAAGGAAATGCATTATTAAAACTCGCTGGTTACGTTAAGCGTTTCGTAATCTATATTCAGTAATAACTGCTTTCAGATTCAAAATTTTACGGCTTTATTGAATCGGAAAATGTTAAAAAAGATGTTATGTGACAGAACTCAAATTTTACAGGAGAAAAAAAAAGTGCTGCATTCCTCGCAATAATGTCGGATGACGTTTGAAAGACGCTGAATTACATCGATCTTATAAGGTATTTTCTCACTCCTGTCCGCATGATTTCATTGTGAAATTGGAAGCATTTTCGACGAATTCAAGAGGTCCATGTTTCCAGTCCCGTTGAGGGCACGGCATATTTCTTCAGCTTCCCAACATCGAAAAAAATTCTAAATGACTCTATAAGTGGTGCCCGAACTAGAAGGTGGTAGGCGTAAATCGTCACCACCAGGATTTGGTGACTAGGTTCCCTAATCCCCAGTCGGACTTTAAGAGGGAAGAGTATGTAAGGTATTTTCTCCCTCCTTTCCGCATGCCTTCGTTCTGTAATTGAAAGCATACTCGACGCGTATTTGTTAGGTTAAGGTTTCGAGTCCCGGCAAGGGCACTGCATATTTTTCACGTCTCTTTCTTCTTCTTCTTCAAAAAAAAAAAACATAACGACTCCATAATCTCATAATTGTTTTTGTTCACATTCGACATTCTAGTGAGAAAATGGATAACTTTTTTTTGCTCCTGTAAAATCTGACTTGTTACATAACCACTTTAATATCTACCGATGCAATTAAAATTAACCAAATACAAGTTTTAATGCATTTTATTCACCGTTTAAGCTATCAAAATAGTAAAGGAAATGCGGAAAAGTTTTTTATTTACTTCAAAGACGCTTTGTACCTGAGGGACTATTGTTTTCGTTTTCCGATTCTGCGTCGAATCACTCTGAATGTCTGTTTAACTTTTCAAGCTATTACCACCAAATATTACCGCCTTGTATTATATTTGAAGAAATTAAATAATGAAGAGACTGCATAAATGTATGTATGTTTCTCGGATTGTGATAAAACGACGGTACCTAGAACCACCGAATTTTGAATGACGTAATCCTACTGCGAATATGGGCCTCTGGAAACCAAATTTGAAATTTTGAATTTGTTTTAGTATCGGTTTCCTATTTCGTAAAACTTTAATGAATTTTTGATGAACAAACTCAAAGATTTCAAAGCGAGCAATGGCAATGTTGTACAGAAAAAACACTTTTATCTCCGGCGCGCGAGACTGTGTATCGGAAATTCTAAAGATACGCTCAATTTAAAATTATTTGTGTTGCTCTTGAACTGAATTTTAAGGTTTAAGTGCGAAGAACATGATTTCTAATAAATAAAGGTAACACACAAAATGTTAAAAAACGCCCCTTTGGACGTAATTTAAAATGTGAAACCTTTCAGATTTTTTTATATCTATATATTTACGCCAAACATTCAAAACAGAATATGCTTCTATTCAAAATTTTTAACGTATTGAGTTAAGAAACAGAGTGCGAAAGTGACATTAACGTTTTCCTCTACAAGTCAGAAAATTTTTAAACTTTAATTAACGGCACTTTCCTAACTTTTCTATTTAGGATTAATTCAGAAATGTCTAGGTAAAAAGTCATTTTGTGATCCACGGTGCAGTGATCTTAGAGCAGTTTCCAAAGAAAATATTTTTTTAACAAAGTGGGAAGCGTTCCTTTCTGAAATGTAATCTAACTTCAAGTGGAAAGTAGTCGACACATTTAATTCTTATTCTCTGTCCCGGTGGAAGTCTCTGAAAAAGAGAAAAATGAAATTGGCGAATTTATTTGAATCTTTCAAATTGCTCTGAACTTTCTAATTAAACATCTGTCTATAAATCGTACATTTTGACTATAAGAAAAAGATAAGTATACGATCGATTTCGATAAAAAGCTCACACCACAACTTAGAATTTTTATGTTAACACTATAAATCTTAATAATTGAATTATTCCACTCTTTTCAACACATTTGTTGCCAAGCACTAACCTATTAGCCATCATCCCCATTTGGGGATGTGTTATCCTTAATTAGATTGGCAACAATGGTTATTTTATTACATTATTGAATCAACCCTTCTCAAGGTTTCGCGTGAGCTGTTGAGTAGTAGTTGTTAAATGAGCGAGCTGGAGGTTATTATTTATGAGAAGAAGTAAAATTTTTGTGAGTTTCAAGATTTCGACACTTTTAAAACGCGGTTATGTCAAATTATTATGTACATCATTTCCAACTCCTGTGTACTGCCCTATTCTCTAATGGTTTTAGAATACATTTACTAGCTATTTATTAATTTAGAAGTTAAACAACAAAAAAACAGCGTCATATTTGCAAATTTCCACAGGACTAGTTCCGATGGTTTTACCTAACAATCATACTCAGCTGCCAAAGTGCAAATGAACAAGATAAGATAAGAATGGATTGACAGGAGTTAAGCTACTGGAGCCATCTATTGATGAAACAAGACAACTGAAACATAATTTCCTTAAAGGCTGAAGGTAAAGATGGATTGGAATTAGGGTCATTGACTAGAACAGAAAGATTTTTTTGAATGTGAAACGGATCTAGAAAATCTAATTAACCAATGGAAGATGTTTTTGAATAACTTTGGCTGCAGAAAATTTGAAAGTGTGATTTTCGGATCAACAATGCTGGACAACAGATGACTTCCGTGTTTCCTTTTTCCTAACATATGTCTCATGTACTCTAACGCGAACTTTTAAAACTCTCTTATTTTGACCAATGTAAATTAAACCACACTGGAAAGGAATCCTGTAAATAGCCAAGGACTTCATATCCGGAATGAGGTCCTCCAGTATGGAACTCGAAATTTTATTCACAGGAGAATTAACGATCCGAAAGTTAAATTTCTCTAAAATACGTACAATTTTATAGCTAATTGATGGAAAGAAGGGAATGAAAACAGAATTCTTATAATCTCCTAAAACAAGAGCGTGCCTTTTGGTGTGTTGAGATGAGAATTTTTTAACTGCTTGACTAATAATGTTGATCGAAAAGCCCCTGTTTATTGTCAATGTGAATTTTATTTTCCGGTGAGGGCTACTTGAATGTCGATCCCCATTTGGGGCTCATCGCAGATTCCGTCTATATTCCATTTAAATTTAAATTTACAATCTCTTTGTCAATCTAGACACCCAGAAATAAGGGTAAATTGAGAGAAAAAAAATTTGGCAGTTAATGGGCTAATTACACACATAGCCTCAAAAATTACAATTCTGAGATGCATATGATCTTTAGCTTACTTTCAAATAAATCCAATGCAATGTGTATCAGTATAAATCTAAATTCTTAAAAATAAATATATGTTCTTAATACATTTAATTTTGATGTTAAAACTGTATATAGCCTAGCATGTAGTGCATTTAGTTACTGTGTAATAAATTTAACAGTGTTATTCATCAGAGTAATACAGCTGGGAATCATTAACGAGCTATATATGCATGTCATGGTAATTTTTGCTACTTGGACAGTTACAAACGGTATGACCTAATATCTCAGTTTCGTATAATTTTGCGTCAACATTATGAAAAACTATGAAAACCACAGAATGAATTATAAAAAACACAGAACTATCTAAGCAGGTAGGCATACTGCCAGTTCTGAACTGAACAAAACATTTAAATTGCCAGTTTGAGACGTAATGCCAGATCCAGAGTAAATTGCCAGGCTAATTAAATTGCAGGTTTTTACTTGCAGCATAAGAGCCTTAATTTATCTTTCAAATTATACCAGTACAGTTAAGAAATTGAACTAATACAGAAAAGAGAAAAGAAATTAAACACACAAAAAATTGTAAGTTATGTAGTTTTTATTCAATGTATTGCAAGCTAAAACTATTGTTTTTATCATATCATGACAATTAAAGTATTACTTTATGAAACTTAAAAAATTACGTTATACTTTACTTTATAAAAAATAAGTTTTAATGTTTTGAACTAAACCCGCATAAAAGGTTATGATTTTTATTTTGTATTCTGTACCCTGATCTTGTAATTTATCTTACTAGACTGAGTAACTTCCGATCACGTCCTGGAGTTCGTGAGTCCTAACGCCATCCAGAACCAACTCCTGATGGCAGTGAAGTTTCTCTGTAAGGCAGCCGATGCACAATGGCTTTGAAGCATGAAACGGTAAATCTTTTTAGCCCGCACTTGAGGCGTGAAGACAAAACCTTTTGACTAGAAACGCATTTGTTTTGCCGTAAATACTCACTGCGTAATCTAGCGAGTGCAGTTTGGTCCTCTCTGCTGTTTGCGTCAAGCAGACAGCCACGATCAGGGTAGATCTCCAAGACGAGTTGATTTTCAGCCTGACCCTAAAAGATCCGATTGAGAACGGGCAGTATGCTAAAGCCTACAACTTTTAAAACAGTAATCAAGAAAACCAAATCATTGCGCATGAACAGAAAGACTTATTTCTTCAAGCGAATACAGCAAGAGAAGAACTGTGACTTCATAATTTATCCTTGGTGTAAAATTTCACTGGAATCGTTAAACCTCTGTCTGCTGTAGAAATGCATTCTCAACTTCTTTTAAAATCTTGGGTCGTCTAACATTTGAAGGATTAAAATTATTTTCATTTGGAAATCAAACACTGTTAACAATTATACAGTAGCGAAAAAGTCGAACAACTTTAGAAAATCTAGTAAAATTCTATAAATTACTTCAAAATATCGTTGAAAATTTCATATGGAAGGTTATCAGCACTAGAGGTTTATTCTCGAAACTCATTTTATGTCCGTATCACTTTCGTGTATAAATTACTTTTCAAATTGTTGCCACCAAATGTTATCACCAAGAATCATTTAAGAAAAAAATTTAAAAAATTATATAACTAACAATGTGTACGTATGTATATTCCTTGTGTTGTAAAAAAACAACGAGCCGCCCAGTTTTGAATACATATAGTCCTCAACTCGAACATGCCCGCTTCCAAGCGGAATTTTGAATATCAGATTTCTTGGATTTATTTCCTATATTGTACAACTTTAATGAATTTTTAATTAGAAAACTCAACTATCTGAAAAAACGAAGTGGCAATATTGTTAGAGATTAAGCATTTTTATCTCCAGCGTGCAAACTGTTGCCATTCAGCAAAATGTAAGATTCAATTTTAATCCATAAATTCAGCTATATGAAAGCGATGCGCATCCGTCTCAAATATGGTACTTATTATATAAACACATCAGCTTGTTGCCATTCATTGTATCAGGACTGAGTATTCTGTGTGTGTTCTTAGAGAACATTGTGAAATATTTACCAGGGTGTTTCTTCTCAGGTCCTGAACTGGAACAGTGAGCTGATGAAACGTAAGCTTTGTTCTGATGTACTGCTGGGCTGGATAGTAACTGCACGTGAAGGGATTTGAAATCCTCTTTTATTGAATCACTATTATTTACAAAATTCCCAACTCGGGAGAGATACAGAAAGTAACAGACCGCACTTGGGTCGAACTTAACAATCAAATGAATTTAAAACTAAACCTAAAATAGAACTTAAATCAAAGTTTGCTTCGCAGAGCAATTCGCGGAAGTTGGCCTCTACCTGAAAGGGTGCGTAGCAAGATATACTAATACTAGCGCACTTCCAATTGTTTTACAATGCAATCACGTAGTAAGCACTATGGCTTATAAATTTAAACTGCTAGCTGGTCAGACGAACGTTGAGCAGAGTGACCGTGGTCTGAGACTAAGCTCTCTCACATTGAGAGGTTTCTACTCTGGCTTAAATAGTACTTCGCTGTACTTCAAAATTAGCATAAGTTGAAAACGCGCCCTTCTTCTGACGGGGAGTTGAAACAGAGAGGAGATAGAAAGTTTTAAATTAAAATAAAACTTGGTTAGTTTAACTAAAACCTTACAATTGAACCATAAGATATTTAACATTTAAATTTATGCTTTCTACACTCATGTCCATAAATTAAGGATAATGCAAAATCAGGCAAAGGAAGAGTTAGAAGCAAAACAAATTTGACTTATTTGTAAAGCTTATTTATTAAACAAAAGGTAAAAAGCAAAAAAAGGTGCTATATGTTTCATATTATTAAAACAAATAGCGATTTTTTCTCCCTGGAGCAATTTACAAAAAAACTCTATTTACAAAAAACCAATATTACATGGTTGGTATGATTGTTAATGCAATGCAGTCCGTACAACGCCTAGGCATGCTGAGTATCAAATAATCGATCTGATCTTGGGGGATATTACACCACTCAAAAAGCAATGCTCTCCGAAGTTCCGGTAGACATGTAGGAGGAGGTTCATGGGCTGCAACTCGTCGGCCAAGCATGTCCCACACGTGCTGTGCTGGATTCAAGTCCGGTGAGAATGCTGGCCAGTCCATACGGGTGATATCCTCCGATTCAAGGCATTCGCTTACGATGTTTGCACGGTGAGGACGGGCATTGTCATCCATAAACACAAATTGTGCGCCCATGGCGCCCTGAAACAAACGTACATGTTGTTCCAGAATGACGCCGCGATAGATTTGGCTTGTCATGATTCCAATTCGAACATGCAGGTCAGTTCTGGAACCCAGAATAATTCCACCCCGAACGAGCACTCCTGCACCACCGTAACGGTGTCGTTCAATGATGTTTTCTTGGTGGTAAAGGGTACCTGGAGCTCTCCATATGAAAGTCCGGCGAGAATCAGATTACAAGCTAAACTTGGACTCGTCTGAAAACATCACACAAACCCACTGTTGCGGTGTCCACAATGCATGCTCTCTACTCCAGGCTAACCGCAGGCGACAGTGAGTTTCAGTAAATGAAACGCATGTGACAGGTCTACGAGAGCAATCTGCCTTAAGCGTCTGTACAGGGTCTGCCATGAAATTGTCGTACCAGTGGCTGAAGAGAGCTGACGAGACAGGTCTGAGGCTGTGCTCCGCCTATTTTTTTTGGCAGTAACTGCCAAGTACCGATCCTCATTCGGCGTTGTAACTCTGGGGCGACCTGTGCTGTAACGTCAACTCACATTACCATCATCTTGGAATCGTTGCCAAAGCCTGGAGATGACACTCTGGGCAATTCCAAGTTCGTCTGATACTTCCAGTTGGGTACGCCCACATTCCAGACGGCCAATGGGCCGAAAAATGGCTAACACTTAACACTATATAGAGAATTCTAAATACAATACATGCTGGTTTTAAAACTTTTATGGCTTCCTGTGAAATTGCATGTGGTTCTAAGTGCGAAGAAAGTGATTTTTAGTAATAAACATGATAAGAAAAAAATTGTGTCAGTAAGAGTGAGTTTAAGAACAGACTGATAATCTACGATGCTCAGCGAAATCATAAAAAACCTTAATACGCCCTCTGGTGAGAGATTAAATTTCAAACTCTTCTTGAGTTTTTTTTTGTTTTGTTTTGTTTTATTTCCTTTAGTTTTATCAATTTGATGGCAAAATAACAAATTTTTGCAGTAAACGATTTAGCCCTTAAACAAGAATATGCGAAACAGAAATAAAAAATGTTTACATTGAATTTTGAAAATACATTTTCTGTTAACTCATTTTTCATTTAGTTAATCAAAAAAATCAAATAGCATAACCTAAAAAGGCTACATTTTATACAAAATAAATAAATATGAATAAAATAATAAAATTTAAAAAACAAAATACTTTTCATCGTGTTCTTCGCACTTAAACCATAAAATTCAGTTCAAGAGCGATATCGCAAAATAATTTTAAAATGAGCATATATTTAGAATTTCCGATACACAGTCTCTCGCGCTGGAGATAAAAATGTCTTTTCTGTACAGCGTTGCCACTGCTCGCTTTGAACTGCTTGAGTTTATTAATAAAAAATTCTTTAAAGTTTTACAAAATTTGAAATTAATCATAAAATAAATTCCAAATTTCAAATTTGGGCTTCCAGAAGCCCATATTCGGGTGTATTCAAAACATTCAGTATTCAGATAAAACGTTCAGTATTCAAATTTGATGATGGCTCTAGGTACCGTTGTTTTATCACAATGCGAGAAGACATACATCAACGCAAAATGTCAAAATGAAATTTATATTCCTTCTGGGCAAATTGCCTCTTTGGACTAATAAATATTTTATGTCTTTAATGATCTTTATATCTTGTTAATGTCTTCAGGTTTTCTTTCTAATATCTTATTCCCACAAGAAAACCTTAATGCGTTAATGATTTTCTTTAGGGATTCTGGATAAATATCCGCAGTCAACCTCCCATTTTCATTCGTTGCTTACCACGCTTACTTTTGATACAGCTTGTTTCCTGTAACAGTTACAGTCGAAAACATCGCGGCAAAAACATCGCGGACGAAAACTTCGTGGAGAAAACAATGCAAGGCGAAAACGTCGGGGTACAAAACATCGTGGGAGAAAATAAAGCAAAGAGAAAACATCGCAGTTCTAAAACATCGTGATACAAAATATCGTCGTCGAAAATAAAGCGGATCAAAAACTTCGCAGTTTAAAAACATCCTCGTCGAAAATATCGTGGTAAAAAAATAAAGTACCCACAAATCATCGCATGACGATAACATCGCAAACATGCGTTTTTCAGGCTTTAAAAATTGTTAATGGATATTCGCATAATGATTTATGAGAGCAAGGTAGGAAGAAGGATAATTATTACTTTCATATTTTTTATTAACTAATAAATTTTTAACAAACAAGAAATTTAAAGAAAACAAGAAATAATTTTCATTATAAGAGTATCAGATTAAGTGAAGCAATTTTTTATAGATAAGTTCATGCAGTTACTTATCTTTCCTTTTCTATTCTTTTTTAGATTGTAATTTTCGCGAAAAATTACCAATAAAACTTTATAAAAAACATTTTTTTAATGACATTTGTTAGTCAACTATGCCAGCTTAAAATTAAGTGCTATAAGTTGTGTTCATTTTCCATGCTTAAGTTTCCATTTTACATTTTCAGCAAATATTTATTAGTTAATAAAAAATATGAAAGTGAAAATTATCCTTCTTTCCATCTTGCGCTCACAAATCATTATGAGAGTTTTTACAATAATTAAACAATCATTAAATTTTACAATTATTAAAGCCTGAAAAACGCATGTCTGCGATGTTATCGTCATGCGATGATTTGTAGGTACTTTATTTTTTACCACGATATTTTCGACGACGATGTTTTTAAACTGCGAAGTGTTTAAATCGCTTTATTTTCAATGACGATATTTTGCACCACGATGTTTTAGAACTGCGATATTTTTCTCTTTGCTTTATTTTCTCCCACGATGTTTTGTACCACGACGTTTTCTCCTTGCGTTGTTTTCTCCGTGACGTTTTCGTCCGCTATGTTTTTGCCGCGATGATATCGGAGGATACCCCTGTAACATTCCTACAATTATATATGCCGCCTTTCGTTTCATCAGTATTTAGTCAGAGTAAAATAATGAAGCTAATTTATCCATAATACCGAACGTATTCAGAGACTACAACGTCTACAGAATAGACTAGTTTCATCAGCACTGACATCATCTTTAGCTGCTACCTATGTACTGCTTTAGATAAATACTTAAATCTTCAAAAAATTTAGTTCAGACATCTTTGTGTTCTCCTTTTATGCTATGATATAACAATCTATGATGTAACTTAGATTTATACAGGTATTGATTAAAAAAACAGTCGCCCTTCGCAATGCTGTTCTCTTTCGCTGCATAGAGCGTTTAGACTGAAATAGTTGACGTACTGAGTTAAAACCTCAGTAAAATGTGGTTTGAATCTCCGGGTATTTCGATGTGAATACGCAATTTCTTTGAAGCGGTTTTCGGCTAACTGTTGTTTTTTCTTTTAATTTATTCTTTCAGAAAAACTTTCTTCAGTGTTGACACAAGAATATTAATTTTTTTCAACAATTATGCTCCCGTAAATTTTGTATTCATATCAAATTCTTTTAGCACTTCAGTTATATCTTTCAGGGGGACTGCGTTTCATTTTCTAGACATTTTAATTACAAATGAAGCTTAAAGTAAATCCAGAAGAATAAACAGTCGTTTTAAAACGTGCTTACCAGATAAGAGAGAAATAAAACATCTTCCAAAGCTTTCTGCTTAACAGAATCAAGCGTTTATTCTGCCCACCTGGCGATTTAATTTTAATACCGGGTGCAAATATCAAACGTCATAGAATTCTGAGGTTTCATAAGATCAGTAAATGGCATATTAAAGAGTATCTCTTTAAAAACTATCTGCAATAATATGAGGAAAAACTAGCTATTTGCAACTTCATTCGTAACAGTAATTGAACGTCATTTTACTTCGTTTGAATTTGTACTTGGATCTGAACTTTATTTGTAAATATTATTTGCATTTTACTTGTAGACTGCGTCAAAAGAATAAAAAGAACAGCTCTATATCCCCTGTTCTACTGGACCAATTGACGAATTCAAATTGCGCATTTCATGTTTCGAAAGTGAGACTTAGGATATATATTAGATTTATATATATAGCATTGTTCTAACATAGGTATTTTGACGCGATCGGACTTTTTCTGAAATAACATACCATTTTTTTCATATTTAGATTCTACCACTCAAATTATGCCTAGATATTAAATTTTGTATTTCTTGGTATATGTATATATCCACTCTGCTACTCGGCTCAGTTCTTTTATTCTTATATGTTGGTAAGTTGTGCATTTTTTGCTTTAAAACTGATTGAATTATGTTGTTCTTATCTTTCGGGTAAGGTTTCTATACATTTAATAACTCTGCATGCAATATTTATAGTATTATAAGCAATTTAAAAGTTATTTAGGTGCGGCTAAGCTTAATTATTTTTTCAACAGCAGCCATAGCATTTGAAACTTAGCAGAATAGTGGATTTGTTGCCAATCTACAGAAACCAAGCTTCGCAACAACAGAGATAATGCCTACATTTATTATTGCGAATTAAATCATGCTTAATCCATTTTGGAATTTATTCGAGGAAATAAGCGTTTTAAGATTTATTTCGTTATTTTTAATATAGATATTTTGAGTTTTTATGTATTTTTGCCTTCTCGCAAAGTGAGAACTGAATTAATTGAATGAGAAATATTGACTCGTCTGTGAAAAACTTTCTTTTTGTTTGTTTGTTTGTCTGTTTAATTTTCTTTACACATCATTTTAGATTTATATAGTATTTGAATAGATCATGTGGCAACGATTAGGTTATTCTCCAGACGATATACATAATTTTTGTGCATTCTGATGAGTTATAAAATGAATGAGAAGTAACGCTGTTAAGTGAACCTAGCGCCAGAGTGTCCCTATGTAACACAAATATAGTGAATTTTAAAGAGCGCATTTATTCTATTGTGGTTCATGCGCTATCGATGAAGTAGATTTAATTAAATCCAATAAGTTTAAATGAAATACAAAATGCGTATAGTTTAATATTCTGCACAAGGAAGTCATGTAGTGTATACATCAGATTTTTTTCTTGTCCACGAGCTAAAAAACAGTCGTTGTTCATACTTTCAAATAATTTTAACAGAGTGCGTAAACCACATTTTCATTATTATTACTGATAATAAATATGCCAAATTTCAAAAAGCGTCAATATGTAAATTCACGCGTATCTTAGGAAACTTTGAATAAAAAGCTTTAATTTTTTGCTGGTATGCTTAAAAATACATTTATTTTAAGATGATGGTAAATCTTTTATAGGTTATAATTCAAGCTTTGTTTGGAAAAATGTATAAAAATTATTTATAAATACTAATTTTAAACATAAATCATAAAAAATGGGTCAAAGTTATTTGGAATGAACCTAAATTTCGAAATGTGAAAAGAAGAATCAAAACCTTTTAATGAAAAAAGAGGTATTAAAAAATATATACCATATTCAATTAACATTGGAGGAGCTAAAGTTGTGAGAGCTAATTTTTTTAAAAACTACTCGGCGATTTTTACAAAACTTGGCAGTTTGGCATAATTTGAGTCGTAGAAACGAAACATGAAAACAATTGGTATGTTATTTCAGAAAAAGTCGGATTTTGTGTCAAAATACTTTTATTTGAACAATGCTACATATAAATCTAATATGTATCCTAAGTCGTGCTTTCGTGACTTGAAAAACGCAATTTGAATTTCGTCAATCGGCTCAGTAGAACGGAAGGTATAGAACTGTTCCCCCGCCTTCTTGTTTTCGCAGTGTACGTACGAGCTATGGTATAGGATTTTTGGGCGTAAGGATTTTGCCTTATATGGAAAAAACGAGAGAAGTTTCGGTGCAAATGTAGTCACGTTTCAGTAAGTCAAATCTGAAGGACACATGCCTTGAAAAAAACAAGCATTACAAATTCTACTTTGAATCAGTATCTGCTTCGAATAATATGTTTCGATATTCACTTTGACTCATCTTCTAGTTCCGAGAATAATTCCATCAAAATGTTGGACTAATTGAAGTTCAAGTAATCGAAGTTTTAACGTACGTTTACAATCTGATTACATAATTAGTAATCAGAATTCACTAAGAAATAGAAATGCTTACATTGATGCAACTTCCTGTCTTAATACAAATATGACAGGTAATTAATAAAAAGGCTTATATATATGTTTTTGGCATGGCTTGAAGAAAAGAATTTCGCATTCCTTTTATATCGTTCATGTCAGTAAGAAACTTACTTTTTAAACTACAGTTCAGTTTGGGGGACATTAAAGCACATTAAAAGTCACACTACAGCACATTAAACGAAATTCTAGAAAAATCACCTAATCAAAATATTTTACCGTTTTTGTTTCAAAAGAGGATAAAAAGTTTGTTTTAACAGATATACTTTTAGTATATCATTTAGTACTTAGAGTATAACAGATATATATTTTATATTAGAGTTTTAAAATAACAGATACGAAATGGTCGAAACATTGCTCAAAATCAATAAATTACGTTGAAATTGCTTATGAAATTAGCTTTTAAAAATATTTTTTCTTCTCTATCCAGCAATTTAAACAATAAAAGGGGCAGATTGTTCGTTTGATCGTTAAACGAAGAAATGTCCAAAAAATTATTTGCACATTAAATTTCAAAATCGAAATCATGGTGCATAACTTTAGCTTCCAGACAAGATATGATTTAAATTTCGTAGTTCTGTGCCTATGCGACACAAACACACGCGCAGCGGTAAACTGTTTTATTTTTATAGACAGGGTATCTGGTCAACGGTTTTCGAAGATGTTCACACTTTAGAAGAATTACGTAAAAGGGAAACGCATAATTTACACAGCAATAAAATAATTGCTTTCCAGTATTCTCACAAAGAGCTTTGCAACATTTCCTCTTTTTTTTAATTTACCATGGCTGTTTTTTTTTTATCTATTAGGTTTTCGCCTTTTACATGATAAGAGTACACTTAATTCTAATATAAAACCCTACTTATTTGGAAGCATTATGCATCTTAGCAGGCTGTACAAATATTAATTATAATGTATCTAAGTAATAATTATAATTACACAGAATAGAACAAATTGTTGGCGTATTTTGCCTCTCATATTACAATGGACAGCCTGGATCAGTGTGTGCCAGATGATGCAAGATTCTTCTTGTTAATGGGCTGTCATTTAAATTATTTGTTCAACATAAAAATCTGGCTTGCTAAGCAATGGGAGTTCACTGCTGAAACTTATTTCAAGAACAAAGTTTCTATACTACCATTTTACACAGTTTCAGGAATAACGTTTCTTAGTTTCTTATGTGGCTACTGCAAACAAAAGTTTTCTAACATGTTGTGTTCCCATAACAGAACTAGTAAACCGCTTCCTAGTAGCCATCATAGACACCCCCGGCGATGCTTTATGAAGAATTATGGAAAGGATCCATGTTGCTCGCAAAAACACATTGCATTAGAATACTTGACAATGATTAAGCGCAGCAGAGCTGTATACTTAAAAGAAAGCTGCCTCTGCGCAGGAATTTTGCTGCTGTACTTATTACTTACCCTCTTAATCTAGACAATTCATTCTAGTTTAACCAAGAGAAAACGAATGTCTTTGGCCAAAGCCTTGGGCAACTTCTACCTGAGAGTCCGAAGTCCACGACATTGCCCATCTTTGACCTAATTTCGATGCAGTACAACCTCAGTCGGATCCCAATATCTTTTATGCCTTTCATTTTCTTCTACCAGTTTCGCAAAAGAACTTTTGGTACGATGGTATCTTAGATGCTTCCATGCCACGAACCCACTGTGCAT
Source organism: Stegodyphus mimosarum (assembly GCA_000611955.2). Lineage (NCBI taxonomy): Eukaryota > Metazoa > Arthropoda > Arachnida > Araneae > Eresidae > Stegodyphus > Stegodyphus mimosarum. Next base: position 65,088 of record KK115293.1, on the reverse strand, counting down.
TATGAACGTCCATGCCTTCTCCGGGATTCGCCCCCAGGTCCAACTTTATGGCAGCTGGCAATGCAATCAACACACTAATGACAGTAGCCAAGCAGTACTTTCTAACGGAAACTGGATCATACTCATATTCATATGGGAAAAAATCGCCAATATTAAAGCAACTATCTTGTTTGCGTAGATCGAGTTTGAATTTCGAGTGTTCTGCGGATTTATGAATCAGTCACTGAAAGGTCTAAGAACAATGTGTGCTGCAGCATAGATTCCATTTGCTAGGAATATAATTAAATATTGACTGATAAATATTGTTTCTGTACTATTATTTGGCTTAAAAGTCATCAATAAAATGCACGGATTTGCTTACGATAACGTTTTTCCAATACACTACACATATGGAAGATGTGCCCACAAACGAATTTATGACATTTTTTTAATTAATGAATTCCATTTTTAAAACATTTTGTCATGTACCTGGAATGCATGTATTTTTTAAATAATTAATATTTTTCACTTTATATTATATGATTTTTATTATTAAAATGAAATGTAGGAAATAACTGACGAATACTTACAGAAGGATTTAAGCTCTGATTTTCATCAAAAGCGCTTTCAAAATAAAGTGAATGAACGAGTAGGATGTGTTGCAAAATCCAAAACGCCATTTCTATGAATCGGCCTCAGATTAAAATTTATGGTTGTTTATTTGAATTTAGTAAGTGAAGTGAGTTTTCATTTACGAACTGCAAACACGATACATTTAATCAAAAAAAAAAAGAGTGGAGAATAAATATTAAATTCTAGTTTGTGCTCCATAACCAAGCAAATGATCGATTAATTTCTGAGAAAGCAGGATCTTTTAATATTAAACGTAAATTTCGCATTTACATATTTTATCAAATATGTTTTATTCATCGAACTACTCTTAAATTATTTTTGAAGGATTCAACTTCATCGCATGAAATTTAATTTTAAAACAAACTTCTGAATTATTTATTCAAGATAAATATCATTGGTAAATTCACATTGTGCTAACACAAGGAACTGCTTCTACTGAATACTGGTAATTCACAGCTTTCTATTAAATTATAAGGCAGGTTTCCTTAGCTTTCTCAAGAATTTTAAACAAAAGTATTTCTACTTTTTGGAGCTCTTTTGGTATTACGAATGCATAGCTTGATTGAAGAAACGCTTCAAAAGTTGGTCTATATGTAAATGACAGAATACTTCATATAAGCTAACGAAAAAATAAATAAATATTTTCTGGTTTAAATGTAAATTTAATTACGATAGATGTAATATTATTACTTGAAAGGAAAAGGCCAAATTTCAGAATTACAGTACATTTTCTTCGTAGAAACTGATGAGATGCTAAGCATAATAATTATAATTAACATAAATCTCATAGTTTTCATACGATGCGGGAAAGACATCTAGCTTTGTTTCTCTTTATGCTAATATTTTTTAGCTTGAAATTTTTAATTTCATAAGCATGACGTTTTTATGTTATTATTTAGTTAGCCTGCATGCCATAATTGTGGAAATATCAACAATTTAAAAGTTTTTCAAGTGCGGCTAAGCCTAATTTTTGGTTATGATAGCGGCCATATTTGCTTACATTTGAAGCTTGTATGTTGTTTTGTATGTTGGACTGCTATAACATGTAGATGTGCACCTAATGTTTTGGTTGCAATCGGCAGCACCAAAAGGGTATAAATATATGTATATATATATATTTCCACTCTGTTACTCGGCTCAGTGAGCTCAATTTCTTTATTCTTAGAAGTTCGTAAATTGTACAATCTTTGCTTTAAAAATGATTGAATCATGTTGTTCTTATCTTTCGGTTAAGAGTTTTATGACCTTAGTCAATCTGCATTCAATAATTGTGGAATTATCAACAATTTAAAAGTTTTTTAAGTGCGGCTAAACCTAATTTTTGGTTATGATAGCGGCCATATTTGTTTACATTTGAAGCTTAGCGGAATAGTGGATTTGTTGCCAATCTAGAGAACTAAGTTTCGCAACAACAAATTAACGTCTTCTTTTATTATTGCGAACTAAATTAAGCTTGATCATTCTGGAATTATCATTTAAGTTATTAGCTGGTTTTTGCGTACAAATTGTATTTTTAATAGTAGAAACTGTTTTTTTAATTGTTTTAACTGTACTTTATGTTCTTCTATATCTTTCAATTTTTAATGAAAATATCTTGAATTTTGATGTAATTTTGCCTTACCGCGAAGTGAGAACTGAGGTAATTACTAGCGCATGCGGATTAAGTAAGCGGCGCTGAATCGTCTGTGAAGAACTGTTTCTTTTTTATTTCTTTTACACATCGTTTAAATTTATTATAGTATTTGAATAGAACTTGTGCTAATTCTTCAGATGCTGCAATTTTTGCTCACTCTGAGTTATAAAATGAATGAGATGTAACGCTGTTAAGTGAACCTAGCGTCGAAATATGGCTATGGTATATAAATATAGTGGACTTTAAAGAGTGCATTTATTCTATTTCGGCTTATACGCTATCGACAAAGTAGATTGAATTCAAAATTCGTTAACTATTAATTCATTATGTTTAAATTAAATGCAGTAAAATTGCGTATAATTTAATATTTCACACAAGGATGTCATGTAGTGTATACATCAGATTTTTTTCTGTTGAGATGACAGTTAAGTTAGCTCCGTTTGGCATAGCCTAAAGTCGAAAATCGTCATTGCAATCCACAGTTTTCGTCACCAATATGTACTAGTAATTATCTCGCTTTATTTAATTTGTCTGTTATGTGTGGATAGATTGCTAAGCAAAGAAAAAAACCTGTCTACGGATATATTATTTTAATGCTACTGCGGAAGCTTCCCGTTAACTCGATAAGTATGCAAATAGAAGCATAAATAACCCAGCACTACAGCGTTAAAATATTAAAGATACAGAAGTACCCAGATGTATCTTGAGTTGTCATATTTGAAGCTGAGATGGATTATCATTACTGGAATTATATACTTTGGTAGCTAGTTTGTATTTGCATGATTTTCACCATATGTAAGGCAAACGTCGAGCTAATATACCTTCAAAAGACCTCAGCGAAAGCATCCTTTCCTAAGCATATAAACTTCAAGTCTTTGGCACCAAATAAAAAATCTGGACATTCATACTTTGTAAGAGGAGAGACAATACATACTTTGTAAAATGTTGTTCAAGTAAAGTATAATTAGAGATAGACGCAAATATGAAAATAAAAATAAAAGTAATATTAAAAATAACGTAGAATGAAAAAAAAAACATTAATTAAAAATTTGAAACTGCTATAAGGATAGATGTGAAACGATGTTAAGGATTGATGCGAATTTTTAATCCCATTCTCCTTTCATTCTCAATACATATACAGCCTCTAAACGTAAATTAACATCTTTTATGACGCTGTTTCTGGTTGTCGTTGACGCGAATACGCATCATTTCCAAATGTCTTTTTTCTGGTTGCAGATGAAGATCATTCTCAATTATAAATGGTGTCTAGTTACCACTGACATAAAATTTCGTAACTTCGTAAATTATTTCTTGATAACCGCTAAACTGCTATTATATATAGCTAGCCGTCCGTTTTCAGTTTATCATTATCAGAACTTAAATTATATTTTGAACGTTTTTGATATTTCAATGTTAATCACAATGTACCAATGCAATTTTTTTAGACCACAGTGAAATGTAGAAACATATCGTGTCACTAATTTTCTGACATAGAAGATTAATTATTCAGTAGATTTATTAGGTTAATGAGGTTACTAGCTATACGATAATGTAAGGAAATTGAAAAACTGTTAAGACTAATAATCTAAATCAGAATCTCTTTCTCATAAGAACAAAATAAATGCAAGTGCCGCCCAACCGTTATAATGGTTAGTGACTGCCGTACCCGAGTACCTGGATTCGAATGCTGTAGAAGGCAAGAATGTTTGTAAACATATAAAGTATGTGCAACATGATGGCACTCTAAATATGCGCAGAGCTGAAAGTCCTTTCGAGAGTTTAGTGGTAAAAGAAGAGGGATAGGAGCACCCCAGTCCCTCGAGGGGGTGCTCTCCATCAAAATTTCGGACAGAACTGAGCAAAGTCGTACTGTAAACTGTATGCTGCTCAAGGCTCTTGCAACGACAGGCGCAATCTTGACTCCTTGCCATGATGAATTTCGTGGGTTTGTTCTGATGTGACTGTCAGACAAGTAAGATACGTCACAAGAACAAAAACAAATAAATGCTAATAATGTTAGGTGGTAAACTATGATGAGAAAGAAACTCTGAAGTGTTTATTGATAATGCTGGTAAACAACGTACTTCTTAAGTGCCCTCAAATTTCTTGGATTATTCAGTAGAGACAATTTAATAGATATGATTAAAAAAACATATGTTATTGATTACAAAAGCTGCAAATCTAACATCAGAAATAAAAATGTCGGACCGATGCTAGAGTGCCGAAAATTAAAAGGAACATTTCGAACACTAAATGTTTTGGAAGTGTAAGCACAGGAAACTATTAGAAAATTATAATTCAAGAGTCTAGAAAACTGCAACGCTTCTTTGCTAAAACATATTGGCAGGGAAGCACAATGAAAAATGTTTTGTTATTTTTGAAGTGAAAGAAAGGAATAGAAAAAAAATATTAAGTGTAAATGAACCCATAATAAATTGTGTTTAAAAGCAATTATTAAAAGCCGCTCCTATAATTTTATATAATTCTAGAGTATAATGCATTTAAAACTATATTTTTCACTTTTTCCAGGCAAGTTTGATATATTCGGCACGTCGGTGTTAACCTCTCATACCAACTTTCAAAACACAGAGCATGATTTGCTTTCCTACGAACTTTAACTTAACCCTAAAAGCTGTTTCGGGCTTCTGTGGAAAGTTGCGACATATAGATGTATATATATATATTGGCGGTGTTACTTTGCGTTCTAACTTGGAGAGGTTTTACTGCTTGGTTAGAAAGATGACACTCGAAGACAGATGTAGCCATAAATTCCACACATGATTTTATTCGTTGATGACTAATTCTTAAAACATATTTCATTTCGTTATAGAGATAATACTTTTAGAACCATGGAAAATAGCCAGCAGAGGTTGAGCGACACGTTAACGAGCGAAATACCGTCTTGCATGCAACAGAGCTGAAGCTAAAGTGAGCAGTTATCCAGTATAGGAGCTCACCAAGAGAAGGTTTTGGTTTAGGTTAGAAAGCTTTCAGTTCTCGAAATTTTTAGATACCGATTTAGCTACGTCATCAACTTTACGCAAGCCATACGACATGGATTTATTTAGAAATGACATCGTCTAAAAAAGTTATTACGATTTTTGGAATAGAGAAGTGAAATTAAGAATTACTGCTAATATGAATTTACATATTTTTTATCTTATATATGTATATATATATATGTTTAATTTTTTTGGTGGTATTACAGAGGTTCTTTGTTAGTTCAGCATCAACTTTTCATTAATCACAACAAGGCCGAACATGCATCGCATGTTTTAAAAAAGTGATTTGTAATTTTTTTCCCGCGAAACACCAGAAGACAACGTTTACTTGTCTCGTGTTAATATGTACTGCATATTATATAATGAATTTGCTTGCTGGATTTGTAAATCCATAATTTTCAGACATGTAATATTCTGCCAGAAAATTCTAATTCTCATGTAATGAATTGTATGTCAAAGTACAAATTGTACGTGACAGTATAAATGTCAACAGCTGTCGACAAAATATCAGAATAAGAAATAGAAATTGGCTCGAGGGTTTGGTTTGGTTTATTTATTTATGGCAAAGAACTCGAAGGTTTGCTTAAGGGGAGGAATGTCTTAGTGGAGGATTTTCTAAAGGTAACTGGCTCGTATACACATTACCACACGGAGGAAAACTACGACAATGCCCATGCAGCCCGCCTGTTAGAAGCATTCGAACCTCAGACCGAACTACCAGAGTTCAGCGATTTTACCGTTCAACTGCAGGTGGGCTCTTGGTTCGAAAGGGATTACTTTATTAACCAGAACCCAAATATAGACGGAGACAAGCCTGCAGAGAACAACAATCTGTTCGATGTGATTTTTAATGCGATTGCCAAACAATAGCAGGTAGAAATAAAAACAAAATCTGTTTAAGTGAACTCTTTCATATCAAATACATATTTCTTCGTCAAAAGCTGCCATTAGACTGTAGGCGGATATAGATATCTGTCAGTAAATACCTCTGTACCATATTTTCTTAAATTGTCATATTTTAAAACAGATTTCTTAATTTTTGTTACTGACTTCAAGACCGTATGTCTTCAATAAACTTCAGAAATCTCCTTACTTTAGCAGCTTTCAGTGTAAAGAAAATGGAAAAAAGCTCCCATTAGAAACAGTTATTTTTTATTAATTGGCAATTTAATTTATTTAATGATAATCCGTGCATTTAATTGCTTACCTAGGGATAAACAAACAAACATTTCTCAACCATCTCTCAAAGTAACGAAATTAGATTTTCAAATGCAAACTAAAACAAAGAAAATTTTGCAGATAATCCAAAACAGTATAAAATATTTTATCATGATGTATTTATTGATTATTACTTTAAAACATTTTCTATCTGATTTCCCAAGATTCGCGTTCCTTTTCATACTACCTTTGCACAGAAACATGAGACGGTTTCTCAAATTAAGGAGAAGAAGTTCAATTCTTTCACGAACTTCTTAAATCAGTTTAGCTTTTAGATACTTAAATGGATTTCGATTCAATCTTCTGGACAATTTTAGTCTGTCTGGAAGAAAAATTTCTTTCTCCTCATCAGACCCGCTTTTGATATATGTTTTGTTATTGGGGAATTAGTTTAGTTATATTTCATCAAAAGAGATAATAAGACATAGAATGAAAGAAAGAAATTTTCATTTATAGGTCTCGTTGACTCGCAGGAACTTCGCAAATATATTTCAAAATAGGTACTACTGATTTCTCTAAGAATAATATTATCTGTTGCCATGATATTTTATTTTGATTTTGGTTGCTAACAGTTTGAAAGAACGAAGATTTTAGGAACGTAGTTCGCGAGCTTGAAATATTTACGAGTAGCTCCAAAATATTAAGAAACATCAGCAACAATTACAAGAATCATTATTTTGGAACCATAGCTCTACTGCAAAGCGGTTGGAGAAAATTAAATTTGAAAGCTCTTTTCTTAAACAAAGTAAGGAAAAGGAGTATGCAAATTTATAGTTTTGGTGTGGTATCGGTAATATCATCCTTTTAAATGATAGTCTTAACATAATATCGATTGGCGATGTTTTCTGAAGATTACTGCCAATATCCGATGAAAGCTTGAGTTTTTAGGCGATTTGTTTTTGACACCGATGGACACCTAATTTCGCGTGATTCATTTTAAAGTCGATCTCATTAATTATTGATCTTATAATCTATTATATACCTAACATGTCCGCATGGTTCATATTACCGGGCACAGGCCTGTATGATTCCGGTTCTGACAACGTAGTAATTTCCTTAACACGATTGCTTACAAAACTCAAACAATTGCCAGGATTTCTTATCCACCATAATGCGACTGTAGAATCACACCATGAAGCTACATTCATATCAAAAACATTGAAAGCTTTACAAACAGCATATAATAATCGGGATCCAATGCAACAGGACATTAATTCCAATCCAGGAATCGTCACATTCTTAATAGGAACCACTCTAAATTTTGCTCTTAAGAGAGTAGTTTTTATACTACACGAATCAACAGTTCTCGCCAAAATACATCCTGCATAAGCACATCTGCATGTATTATCACGAAAACCTTCTGTATAAATCCTAATCAAGAAGAAAGTTTTTTTTTTCCTTTAAAAAATAGCAGGTAATCAGGACTCTAAAATTAGATGTGCCAAAGCTCTATTTGAAAGCCCTTGTGAATAACATAATAAAATAAAATAATATTAAACAATAAAAATAAAATAAATAAAACAGTGACTAAGGAATAATAAAATTAAATAAAATGCAAAGAAATTAAAAAATAATAAAAAAAAGAAAACTTGAAAGGCTTCAGATTTTACATTACGTCCAAAGAGGGTTTTTTTAACATTTTGTCTGTTACCTTTATTTATTAAGTATCATGGTCTTTCCACTTAAACCATAAAATTCAGTTCAACAGCAATATCGCAAAATAATTTTAAATTGAGCATATCTGTAGAATTTCCGATACACAGACTCACGCGATGGAGATAAAAATGTTTTTTCTGTACAACGTTGCCATTCTCACTTTAGAATTCTTGAGTTTGTTAATGAAAAATTCCTTAAAATTTTACAAAATATGAAATCGATAATAAAACAAATTCCAAATTTCAAATTTGGCTGTCTAGATGCCCATATTCGCAGTAGGATTACGTCATTCAAAATTTGATGGCTCTAGGTACCTTTGTTTTATCACAATGCGAGAAACATACATACATTTATGCAGATTCGTCGTTATTTAATTTCTTCAAATATAATACAGGGGGTGTCCGCCGAAAACATCGCAGAGAAAACAACCCAAGGTAAAACGTAGGGGTACAAAACATCGCGGGAGGAAAGTAAGCAAAGAGAAAACATCGCAGTTCTAAAACATCATGGTGCAAACTATCGTCGTCGAAAATAAAGTGGTGCAAAAACTTTGCAGTTTAAAAACATCGTCGTCGAAAATATCGTAGTAAAAAAAATACCTACAAATCATCGCATGACGATAGCATCGCAGACATGCGTTTAGACTTTGCGAGTTGTAAATGTATATACGCATAATGATTTATTTGTGAGTACAAAAAAAAGAGAGAACCTTTCTTTTTACGTTTCATACTTTTGAATTAACTAATAAATTTTTGTTGAAAAAGGAAGAAAGAGACAAAAGTTTAAAGACTGAAAACTGATGTAACTTATAGCCCTTAATAGAATTTTAAATTTTCGTAGTTAATTAACAAAGGTCATTAATAAATTGATCATTTTTATAAAGTTTTACTCATAATGTCTCATGAAAAATACAGCGTAAAATTGTTTAGGAAAAGAAAGGTAAATTACTGCATGAAGTTACATCTATAAAAATTTCATAGTTAATTATGATATTACTTCTTCTCGTTTGTTAATCTGATATTTTTTTGGTGAAAATTATTCGTTAACATGTCTTGTACTTCCAAATCTTTATGTGAATATGTATTTACAGCTTTTAAAGCCCGAAAAACGCATGTGTAAGATGTTACCGTCATGCGATGATTTGTAGATACTTTATTTTTTACCATGATATTTTCTATGACGATGTTTTCAGACTGCGAAGTTTTTTAACCGCTTTATTTTCGATTTATTTGTATTTTATTTGTACATCGATGTTTTAGAACTGCGATCTTTTCTCTTTGCTTTCTTTTCTCCCACGATGTTTTGAACCACGACCTTTTTTGCGTTGCTTTGTTTTCTCCACGACGTTTCTCCGCAATGCTTTAATATAGCCGAAAACATTTCTCCGTAATTTTATCGGCTGTATCAATAAAGGGCGGTAATATTTGGTGTCAACAATTTGAAAAGTGAAACGGATATTCACAGTGAATCGATGCAAAATCACAAAACGAAAATAATAGTCCTTCAGGAAGGAAGCCTCTTTAGACTAATAATAAAAATAAAATAATGAATGTGGAATAATAAAATTAAACAAAATTTAAAGAAATAAAAAATAATAAAATAATGCAAATATATATATATATATATATATATAAAGAAGAATGTCTGTTTGCTTCTTTGTTTGCGATTAACACAGTCACTACTATAGCTTTTGTCACCAAACTTTCTACAGTTCTTTTCTGGGTCTTGGGAAAAGTAGTTGTCCACTTTTTTTCCAAAAATAAATAGCTAAAATCAGAGATACTAATTCAAAAACTCTGAAAACGCTAATTTACAACCACATTTTTCCGAGTGGCAACAGTCTCGCAGGCTGGAGATAAAAATCTGCTTTATTTCGAGAAGTGTTGCCACTGCTTTCAAATCGTAGAATTTATTAATCAAAATTCCTAAGTTTTACAACGAAATAAAAATAGCATTGCCAAACATTAAATACATTATTCTCGATTCCAAAAATTCCTGGGAAGCCATTTCGACTGTTCCCATCTTCGTACGACTTTAGACAGCATAAATATTAATTAAAAACCCTGAAAACACAAATTTTCGCACTCATTTGTCCGAGTAGCGACAGCTTCGCGTGTTGGAGATAAAAATGCTTTATTTCGAAAAGTGTTGCTACGTTCGCGTCCAAATCGTACAGTTTATTGATAAAACATTTGTAAGTTTTGCAAAATTTATATATATAAAGAAGAATGCCTGTTTGTGTGTTCGTTTGTTCTATTGATTTCTGATCAATTATAATAAATTTTTGGCTACATTGAATCGACTAAAATTGAATATAGGTGAAATATTGGATGGAACTCGAGCTTTTACGACCATTTGATTACAAAGACGAAAATTATTAGGAACTGCGTGCCGTTGTTGCTGTTATAATGAGAGAGAATTAGTTTATTTTTCTATGGGAATTTTTATGTGGATTCCATATCGCATCAGACTGAAAAATTTATGACTATGAATCGAATTTGCGTATCGTTATTAGAGAAAGATTACAGCGGTATCGTTTCCTCTGTTGTTAGATACATTACTCTCAATCTAACTTAACTTACATCGGGTACTTCCGCTAGTAATTGAATAAACACCGGAGTTTATCTCATTTGGGATTTCGGCTAGAAGGCTAGAATTACAAATTTACTCAAAAGACTGAGATGTACGGGGTTCCGGGCTGAATTTAAGCCCTGAAGAATGTACATCTAAACACATTTTTATCGAAAGTTTGTGTATATCTAGCGTGTCAAGATTTTTGAGACAGTATAACAATAATGATTATACACATATAAACTCTGCTATGCTTTTCATATTTAATACTAATATTTGAAAACTCTAACGAATCGAAAGACCGGTTTGATAGTGCTCCATATATACATAAAATAAATTTGAGACGATCAGTCACAGGTCATTTATTTTCAAAACATCTTATTTTAGATAACCAATCAACTAGTGTGTTGAATACTGCTGCATCTTTCTTTCATGGGTTTTGGTAATAGGTGGATAATTTACGTTTTTAATCATTTCATCATAAACGTAAAAATGAAAAAAAACACTCTTTTGATAATTTATGGTTTCTATGAACCATATCACAAATTTACTCAATTACATGAACTAAACTTTACAGCTTCAAGAAAACAAGCAGAAGAATGATAGTTCCACTTTGGGCTCTTATATTTTTTTTTCTGCTTTGTGTAATCTCCTCTCCTGTTCTATTATTGGAAAGCAATTACTTGAGCACGATTTATTGCCAGTGAAGAGAAAAAAATGAATACACTGAAGCTTAACAAATAAAAACTTAACAATATACTAACAAAAATAGATAAACGTTTAGTTTTGTGTCTTTCAATAACAGGCCGAGTAATTAATAAAAACTTCTTTCCCTTCCCCTGCACAGAATTTCAGATTAAACAATAAATTCACTTTATATGAAAGAAATATCCACTGAAAATTTATATTTCGTCCTTCTCCGTAATTTCTGGCCAAAATTTCTTTCTGTGACATACTCTGCTACCACATGCATAAAGGAAGTTATTTAGTCAATACATCTTAAACACTGTGGATATTTGAAATGTGCAGGTCTGGTTACGGGTTTTCTTTTTCGATAAATATATTGAAACATACTTTGAAAATTTACTGTAATTTCATACGAATGACAACTGAATGAATTTAAATGCGATGTACGTTGTAAGAAATTTAGCATATTAACTACTAGAGTAACCAGATATTAAAAAATGTTACGGACATGAATGAATAAAATGCGTTCATAATTTATTGGAATAAAATAAACCTAAATTTTTGAAAAAGGTTAAGATTATCCTGGGTCCATATAAATGACTGCATACTTCACATAGCACTAAAGTTAAATAGAATATTAAGCGATACTGGCAGATAATATCAAAATCTCTGTACTTGATAAATACTTAAAAATACACTCGAATATTTAAAATAAAATAGGACCTTTTGCAATGTAGAACAATATTCTCCAAAGAATTTTCTACAGAAAGATATATACTTCAACTTTGTCCATTAATTACTGTTAAAATAAGTAAGTTATTCTTATAACAATGCCTTTGTCTTCAAGGTGTGTCATTCCATTTTGTTCTTTGTTTACTTCTCTGATATAACTAAACTAAGAGATATAATTTTTATGTCTTGAAAACTGTTACCACAGTTCAAATGAGATGATAAAGAATGTACATTTTTAACAGAAAATTATTGATACATATAACTTTCTAGAAAACAAAAATTGCGTTATATTGTCTTATATGAACTAGATTAAAAAACTGACTTTCTTCAGTCTCCTAACTCTTTGATACGTTCCAATACTCTCCTAAAGAATTTAATCCTTTGAAGAGCAAAATGCCCGAGACAACCTTTCGTTCAAACTACCACATCCACCCAAAACGGCCGAGATTGCGATATTGTCCTCTTCCCTGGCCCTAAGGTAAACAGTAATAGGTGCAATTTTCCCAAATACATTGTATCAGTTTATTGCAGACAGCTTGTCCTATAAGACTAATTGAAGCTTCTTTGTTGGGAAACAGAAAGAATGTGATTTGAAGTCTCCACACCTTTCTGTGCGTTAATTGACGTGGACAGACGTTTCAGTATTTTATGCATACAGGTTAATGAAGTCTTCGGTTTTCTAACGGTTAAGGGAAGGAAATTAATCCACAGAATTCAAAAATTTTGTTTTGGAGATAGAACCGTACGAAGAATCTTGAATACATTAGGTATTAGTAAAGATGCTCTTCTTCTCGTAAACACGCAACCTTAATTTATGATATCGAACAATGGCAGTGCAGTACCATATTTTTATTTACTTTTCTTGACATTCTTTCTGAAAATAAGTGCTTTTCCCAAGCTTACTAGAATACAATACAAAATGCAAAAAATGTGTTGTTGCCCACCGTGTATTTGTTTAATTGAATAATACCAAAAACGCAAACGCCATCCTTCTAAGCGAATAATAAATTCTCGGAGAATATCTTAGAGAAACTGTCTCTTAGTTAGGGAAACGTTTTGCGAGAACTGTGTTAAGTGGCTAGAGGTAGAAATACTACTATTTCATTATAAATGGATAGGTATTTTAAGGCAGATAAAAAAGCATATATAGCAAAAGAAAGTTTAATTTTTTGTTTCCCTCTCCGGTACCATCATTGTATTATTTCGTGTAAAATATATGTGTTTAATTACCAATTAAATTAAACGCGCAAGAATCCCGCAGTTTTTAAATTGAGCTCTTTTAATTTAAACACTTTTGGTACGAAATGCAATAAATTTAGTAATATGAAATGTATATTAAAGCCCAAAATATAGAAAATGGTGCTAGCCAGTCATTCGATTCATCAATTAATACATCTACCCATTTATAATGGTAAAATATTAAACTCCTGTACATTTATTACAGCCAGACACTGGCATTAAAGGCCTTTTTCTCTATCAGGCGCTGATGTAATGGATCGGACACTTGATCTAATTTTGAAGGAAAATAAATTGTAATTGTATGACTCATAATATATGATAGTCTAGTACTTGAGATTTTCTGCGCTGACTAACTTTCCTTTTGATGTCGGGCCCATTCCATCTCATAAGTATAGTCAAACCAACTGAGGTGCTATAGTGGCCTGACAGTCATAGTAGTGTAATGCAAGGAAAAATAGAAGTGCCAATCACTTATATTTTACTTCAGACGAAGTAAAAAAAGTATTGTAATCGCGAAAAGTTTCGGGTATCATATTTTAACGAAAATACTTATTTTGCCAGCTATTGAATAGAATTTAACGATGATTTTGAGTGACATCTGTACGTAAGGACTTTTTTCCCCAAACGAATTATAAAACTCATTTAAAATAAATTCTTAAGAGAATTTTTCGTGGTGTCTGTACGTACGTATGTATCTCGCATAACTTTAAAATCAGTAGCCTCAGAATGTTAAAATTTTGTGTATAGGTTAGGTTAGGTTATTCAATTATGGCAAAGCACACGAGGGCTATCTGCCTAAAGGGAGGGATGCCTTCGTGGAGGACTTTCTAAGGGAAACTGGCTCGTATACACGTTACACATGGGGAAAACCACGAAAACGCCCATACAACCAGCCCGTTTGCGGGATTCGAACCTCGGACCGAACTACCAGTGTTCAGCGTCTTTACCGCTCGGCCGCTGGTGGGCCTTTTGTGTATAGGCGTGCAATACCATGCATATGTGCACCTCCTATTTTAGTTGCAATCGGCAGCACCAAACGTATATAAATATATTATATATATATATATATACGTATATGTATATACCCACTCTGTTATTCGACTCAGCTCAGATTTTTTTTATTCTTATATGTTGGTAAATTGCGCATTTTTTGCATTAAAAAATTATTGAATTATGTTGTTCTTATCTTCCGGTTAAGGTTTTGATGCTTTTAGTAAATTTGAGTGCAATATTTGTAGAATTATCAACACTTTAAAAGTTGTTTCAGTGCGGCTAAGCCTAATTATGTTTACGAAAATAGCCATATTTGTTTGCATTTGAAACATAGCAGAATAGTGGATTTGTTGCCAATCTAGAGAAACTGAGCTTCGCAACAACAAAGAGAACGCCTTCTTTTATTATTGCAAATTAAATCATACTGAACCCACTCTGGAATTTATTCGAGGAAATACAAGTAAGTCTTTAAGATTTACTTCGTAATTTTTAGAATTGATATTTTGAGTTTTTATATATTTTTGACTTGTAACGAAGTAAGGACTGAATTAATTGAATGAGAAATACTGAATCGTCTGTGAAAAACTGTTCCTTTTTTTGTTGTTCTTTGTTTGATTTCTTTTATACATTGTTTTAGATTTATTATTGTATTTAAATAGATCATGTGGCAACGATTAGATAATTCTTCAGCTGATATACATAATTTTTGTGTATTCTGAGTTATAAAATGAATGAGATGTAACGCTGTTAAGTGAATCTAGCGTCATAGTGGCGCTATGGTAAACAAATACAGTGAATTTTAAAGAGTGCATTTATTATATTGTGGTTTATACGCTATCGACGAAGTAGATTCAAATCAACCCAGTAAGTTTACATGAAATAAAAGAAAAAATACATATAATTTAACATTCCGTACGAGGAAGTCATGTGGTGTATACATCAGATTTTTATTCTGACTCTTAGTCACAAACTCTGCACAAAATATTCTAAGCATCATGTAAATGATAGAGTACATATGAATTTTCATGTAAATGGCACAATCTAAAACCATCACCATATCTTAGAAAATCCGCCAAGAAGGCATAATTTCCTTCAGTCAGATAGTTACATGTGTCTCTTCCCGCAGCCAAGCTATCTCATAAATTTGGAAATAAAAGATACTAGTGTTTGTGTCAGTGACTGTTCATAAAATATCTTGTAGTACTCTTAAATCCCTTGAAGTCTCAATTTTAAATCACACATTTTAGCCTCACTATCAAACTAAAGTAATGAAAGTTGCCCGGTCTGTATATTGGTATTTCTCACACCATTGGGCACGAAATCCAACCGTGGTAGATTATAAGCGTTTTTGTATTGTCCACATTCAGTATTTTCTATGCTAGCAATATTATTTTATGTTTTAAATTTATATGTAAAGTATGTATAGCTCACCTCCAGGTCCGTGATATTAGCCAATACTGACTGGTGAATGTAAGGAACTACTGCAAAGGTCACAATAAGTTCCGTTATTGTGACCTTTTGAGGCAATGTCGCACCAATCGCTTTGGCGACATACAACAAGTCCTCTTTCTTAAATCCTTTTTCTGCCTGAAATATTGTTTCAAATCAGAAGTAATGTCCTGACTAGTAACGCCAGAACATGTAAAGAGCAACTGCAAACAAAGCGTTCCGGCCGCCTTTTAAATCAAAAGATTATCACGCATCTGAACATTGAAGAGAACTGGGAAGTTAAGAGGGAATGAATGGGATTGTTTCTAGATGCATAAGAGAAGACTTGGCACTAAAGGCTTCTGTGGAAAATTTTTTAAGGACTGTCAAAGTTGATGAAGATCAACGTTTTCTTGTTAGTCCACCTTCAAAAAAAACAAGTTCTGGAAAATTCTCCACATACTATCATAAATTCAGTGATTCCTGAAGATGAAGTACATGTCACTTCAGAATCTAGTCCTGAGAAAGATGATACTTCTCAAACTGAATCTTCTCAGTCCACAATTGCAACTTGAGTAATATCTCGTCAAAGAAAAAAAAAGACGCTTTGCGGATGATATCGTTGATACAAATGTTCGTATACTTTCTTTAAAGACTTTCTTAGAAAAGAGAAATAGGCCCGAAAAAGATAGCTTGGAAAGTGATGTAAGGAAAACATTAGTGAAATCTAGTCCTCCACAAGATATAATATAGAATTTTCAATCTACAACACGAAGCGAAACAAAGAAGGGCCCGGTAACGAAAATTCAATGCAGGGTTTACCTGGAGAATAGTGTACTTGTGAAGGAGACACTTGTGAAGCAAACTCATTAAAAGAAGAAAGTATCTTCTGTCAAGCTGTTGATTCAATTGATAAGAAACTTGTAGACTGTTCTAATCCTGTTGCGATTTTAAGGTAAGTTTGTCTTTCTGTAAAATTTCCTTTTACTATTATGTGTGAAATACATTTGTGGAGATGAAGCATCATCATTCTTGTTCATACTGTGGCTGTTTTGCTCTCAGGGATCTTTCATGCAGGGTGCAACTAAAAAGAGCAGCAAGGAGAGAGTAATACATTTACATCGCGAACAGTGTCAATCCAGAGAAGAAGGTATTTTACCTTTCTGTTTGCATTGTAGAGCAGGTTTAAAATGTGCACAATTGGAAATGCATATGGGCAGCCCTCCTGCCAGACAAGATAGTTTTCCCTGTGTAACGCTTTTCTTGTCAAAAGGAGCAGATGTCCAAATCGTAAACAAGACAAAATCAGCTACCAACGGATCGTTGCATCGATAAAAATAGTAATACTTATTTATCACTGAGTTTAAATTTGCTGCTTGCGTAACATATCGCCAAAGAATAAAAAGTTAAGGATGCCTTTTAAATCACTCAACTGAACTACAAGTTCTCCAGATGAATGAATTGTGAATACCTTATTTTATTCTAACCAATTATTTTTTGGTTGAGTTTCCTTTCCATCCTGATTTCAGTTTCCTGCCAGAATGTAAATTTTAATGACGTAGTATGCAAAATCTAAGTGTGTTCATAAATAGTATTTAGCCGCTGCTTCCAGAGCTCGTGAGAAGGAGTAGCGGAGTTAGTTCTGAGTTTATGCCGGGTGTTTAGCCACCCTCTTCAGAACATATTGATATTCTAGGCTCGGCTTTGCTGTGTGCAGCCGATTTAGCGGTTTAGATAAAAAAAGGAGCCAGTCGATTAGCAATTCTAATTTATTATGATTTTACATTTTAATTTTTTCCCTTCAAATTACTATTTGGCCACAAGTGTTGGCAAATTGTGAGAGCCGAGTGAATGTATCTTGTTAAGTTAGTTCAAATAAAAAGGTTATTTAAACCTTCTTCTGTAGTACTTGTTCTTCAAAGACATAGCGAGAATTCCTTACTTCGTCTTCAGTAGGGTCTACAATTTATGGTTCCAAAAAGACATAGACTTTACAGAATACGATAATTTTAAAAATTAACAATTATTCATTCAGTTAACATGCTGCTTTAAATTAGCATTGCTAATATAAACATCATAAAAAAGCTAAGAACACTGCGTTCTAAGCATTACGTAAAAAAGAAGAGTTTATTTTTCTTTGTACCAATAATAATCGTTGCCATTCAACAACAAGAAAAGTAACAACAAAACATAATTTGAAAATCATAGGTGAAGTAGTAGTTAAGTTTAAATAACGATATTAATTACTGTACAATCGGAATCTCGGAATAAGCTCTAATAACAATTATTAACCAAGGAAGTCTCAATTAAGCAACAATTAAGAAGCAACAAATTTCTCAACAATTAAGCGAACTCTATTAAGCAACAATTATTCAACATCTAACCAAGCAAGGAAATAAACGAATATTTGATGAGGCAAAATTGTCTTACTTCAAAACTCTTAACTGTTCTCAAACTTTTGTAATCAATTTCTTGATTATATTTTTCACTTTTTTAGGAAAGTTTTAAAAGAATATGTTTAAATGTTTTTCTGCGCTTTCTTACGTGACATATAAATGGCTTACCTTCAGATTCTTTCCAGATCTAAAGGTTCTCACTTTTGCACATAAATACAAGTAATTTCCCTTAGATAATCCTCCACGAAGGCACCCTCCTCCTTTATGCTACACTTGTTTTGACCAACCGACTCTTGCATGTAAGCCTTGTAGGTAAATTTGCATTTTGCCTGGAGACTAGGCTAGCTGATAGAAAGGTTTCATGGTATTCGCTATGTCTAACTAAAATATTAGCCAGTATCTCTGAAAACCTTCTCCATGAAGGCATTCCATCTCTTAGATAGATAACTCTCGATTATCATTAACCATAATCTAAATAATAACGTTCAGTAAATAATAATTCCTGCTTTAAACATGTGATCCCATACATTTAAAAAATGCACTTATAACTATGTACCAAATCATTAATACGAAGAGGAAAAAATCTACTTTTAAATTAATAATTAAGTACTTCATTAAGATTAAGGCATCTGAAAGCCTATGTCTTTTCGTTATTCACCTATTTTTTGATTGGAAGATCCATTTCGTGCATTTTGTGGAATTTCATTCGGGGAAATTCAGGCAAAAATTATTCATTCAAAAGAATAATATTTGATATCGGATAATATTTATTCCAACTCTTATGTCCTATATCATTTGAATCAAAAGTATTCTTCTCGAATTTAAATTGCATATCTTCTATAATTAAAAACTAAAACAAATTTAATTCGATTGGTAATATAATTCCCGTTTCTGAAATTTTAAATTCCCTCAAAAGAATTTCTCGTGAAAAGATCGGTAAGCTTACAGTAACTGTCTAAATTCAAAAATTCGCTTTCGTTCGACATGCGAAATAATGTCGAGATTTCTCTTAAAATGGTAAAAAAAGATCTTTATACAAACATTTACACTAACGATAAAGTTCAGTTTTTTAATTCATTGCATTCAATTCCGTTTTAAGTCTTTTAATCATTTTAAACAAGATGAACACTTAATGGATGCAAGAGTTGCGTTTTATTAGTAATACGTAAGGCAAAATCGCAAAATTCCCTTTACGTTTGCAATCAATTTCGGTGGAAAACGGGATCAAAGGTTTTCAAAGAATATTGAACTCTTTTATTGGAGCAAATACTTTTCAGAATAATTCACTGTGTATTAACAGTATAAAAAGGGTAGTCTCCTGTGTGTTATCAGTTGTCGGGTGAATCGTTTGGTTTCAAAGTAACTCTGGTGGCGATTTACATGCCAGAGTTCGTTTCCGATTGTGCTTCATTCAGTTTCCTCCTGTTTTGATAACAAGTTTCGAG
The DNA here is from genome assembly GCA_000611955.2 of Stegodyphus mimosarum. Classification (NCBI taxonomy): domain Eukaryota; kingdom Metazoa; phylum Arthropoda; class Arachnida; order Araneae; family Eresidae; genus Stegodyphus; species Stegodyphus mimosarum. The sequence goes on along the minus strand of KK115293.1, from coordinate 45,476 downwards.
AAAATAATTGTTCTACTCTGCGACAGTTCTGTGTGTTATACTTGGCTTATTTAGTTAAGCAAAATTTGATTATTGTTAACTCTTTGCAGCAACAACAAATAAATACTGTTCGACTTTTGGCATTGTGATTCAACTTTCTTCACCGAATTTCCAACTACCTTTATTGCAATCTGTCTGCACATTAAAATGTTGCATTTTTGCTGTAAGTTCCATTTAGCAATCATTATACAGAAATTAAAACATTCTGGACATTTCGACAATATTCGGCTATTCTGGAGAAAATTTGTAATATCCGTTTCATTAATTTTGAGATACCTCTGAAACAAGTCGATGTTACTACATCAATAGTCAGCACGTCCATGGTAAATGGACATAATTTCGACAACGAAACTGACTTTAAAGGGCCGTTCAGACTGGGGTTTCTCTTAGCTAACGGAGACATTTGACATAGTCGACTCGTCTCCAAAACTAGTTTTCCCCATAGGACAGCGAGTTGAAAAATCTGAACTGCAGGTTTGGCGAAGCTAGTCGACACATGGAACTCACTCCGTTAGCTCAGATATACCCCAGTTTGAACGGCCCTTTATTGGCAAGCTATCGCTGTGGGCGCCAGCGTACTTTCCCAGTAACAAATAAGACGGAAGTACTGAATAAAAAGGTGATAGCTAAAGGTCAAGAACTTGAACGTTTGATCAACCAATTTAGCAAAGTACGAGGGTGCTGATTGCCTAGGAGTCCGATACCTTTATGGAGAATTTTCTAAGACAAACTGACGGGCATTCATGCTACGTACAAGAAAATCCTAAATGCAGCTTGCAGTAAGTATGTTCCATTGCCGAGAATGGAACATATTAGAATCATCAATAGCCATTGAGAGAAAGATTTAAATTCTTATCGCCTGCCACTAGTCTGAATTGAATAATGCAGTCCGTAACACTGCACCTCTTTTAGCATTTCTACAATTACAGAATCTTACCCAATTTTAAATATCAAAGGTTAGACATATTTAGACTATGTCAAAGAACTATCTGAGTAAGACTCCATAACTCCAGCCTGCTAGCCGGGATTTGAAACCAGGTCGAAATACCAATTTTAGGCGATTTTACAACTAGGCCGCAAGTAGTTTCAAGAAAACTAGATTAAAAATTATTTTATTCATAACTCACAGCACAAAATGTGTATATAAGTATCGCATTATTTGAAAGAGAAATGGCGAGTAAAATAGCTACAATATTTCAAAAAAAAATACAGGACAATACTGCTATTTATAAAAGTTTCTTTAGCCCTTTTTTTGCTATAATACAACACACTCTACTGCAATACTGTAATTTTTGCATAAAGATATACATACCTCAAAGTTACCTATGTAATGTCGATCGTTAAATTACCTAAGTTTTTCTTACTTTGAAAACAAAACTGCTTTAAGATGTAAGTACTGTCAAGAAAAAGTCTCCTTAACATCTTCTTGGGGTTGAGACATACACTCACGTTTGTGAAAATTGCAACACCATGAAGGACTTACGCGAGTGAGCTGAAATTTTCAGGAAATGCAAAGTAGCGCATGATATGCAAATGATTAGAATTGCAAATCCGTAGCGCATGCGTATGCTGAGCAGCGCCCTCTGAACGGCTGATGGATCCGAATAAATAGACGGCTGTAGCGAGGCGTGTATGGTTATCGGTGGTTATCTGCTAGTGGTAAACGTTAACTCAATCTGTACTTATGCCTCGTCGACGAAAGAGAGCGAGATTTGAACAACTTACAGAGTTTGAACGAGGGAGAATCATCGGCCTTCGTGAAGCTGGATTGTCGTATCGTGCAGTAGCCTCTCGTGTGCAGCGTAACAGCAGCACAGTGATGCGCGTTTGGAAGCAGTGGACGGACGAGTGTCGGACAACTCGGAAATCCGGGAGTGGACCCCGAAATGTGACGTCAGCTCGCGATGATAGACACCTGGTCCGCATGGCGCGGACGGACCGTACAGCTTCCTCTAGACAATTGGCAGCACTGTGGTCAATAGCTACAGGTGTTTCATTGTGTGCTTCATCAATTCGTAGACGTCTGCTGCAGTGTGGACTGCGCGCACGGACTCCTTTATACAGGATCCCCCTAACGCACGACCATCGCCGCCTGCGGCTACAATGGGCCAATCAGCATAGAGACTGGCGTGCTGATTGGCAGCATGTCGTGTTTTCTGACGAATCCCGCTTTAATTTGTGGTACCATGATGGCCGCATTCGTGTCAGACGCTATGCCGGTGAACGCCACCTTCCGGAGTGCATTATCGAACGCCACAGTGGACGAACACCCGGAGTTATGGTCTGGGGCGCCATAGCATATCATAGACGATCTCAATTGCTACGAATTGTGGGCAATCTGAACAGCAACCGGTATATCCGTGAAGTTCTACAGCCCGAAGCTGTTCCCTTCCTTCAAAGCTTGCCAGGCGCTGTATTTCAACAGGACAATGCCCGCCCTCATACTGCTCGGATTGTTAAATCCTTCTTTGCAGCGCAGCAGGTACAGCTTCTTCCTTGGCCTGCGTGTTCCCCGGATATGTCGCCAATTGAACATGTGTGGGATGTCATTGGTCGGCGTCTTGCTCGTGATCCTCGTCCTGTTGCGTCTGCAGACGAACTTTGGGTACGCGTACAAACGATATGGAATGCTCTTCCTCAGTCAGACATTCAAACTTTGTTTGACTCCATGCCACGTCGTGTAGCAGCACTTATTGCGGCGCGTGGTGGCCACACAAAATACTGATTCTGATCTCTTGTTCTTGTTTGTTTGCTTTGAACATTTAATCATTTATTTGTACCACCACCACTCAACTGTGTATTAAATTGCATTCAATTATGACGATTCCTTCTTGGTGTTGCAATTTTCACAAACGTGAGTGTATATGTCAAACGCTTTCACTATACTAAATAAGGCTGAAATACAGTTTACTGTGAAGATTTTAAAATTTGCTACATAAAGAACCTGCTGATTTGTATTTCTGTTCCTTACTGTTGAATAGTTACTAAGTGGCTTCAATAAATAAAAAATTATTTCGTATGAAAAGGATTATATAACAAAACTTTTGCACTACCTCTAATGCAGCCTTTTGCTTACGCTCTGGAATACTATCATTATATCTATATCGAAGCTAGAATCTTTTAAAATCAAAACATTATCACTAAAAGCTAAGCTTTTTTCATGAAAACCTTCTTTAAAGGCTCTACAGATGCGTACGCAGTAGCATATACAGATGGGTAAAAATAGATGAAAAAATAGAAACAGGCTGTTATTTTTCTTAAAGCAGAAAATTACAAAATGCCCTGAAGAGGCGGCCTGTATCAGAAAATATAGTTTACCAATCGGAAATTTAGGCCATTAAATGAACGGTACTTACGTATCATCCCATCGACCCATTGGCAGAAATTTCAGCAAAGGTTTCCAATCGCCTATCGTTCTGCGGAATACTTAAGGCAGTGACCCTCCACAATCGGCGCTAAATCGCAGTACTCGGGCGATCGACGGGATAATACGTAAGTACCAAACAATAAAAATTGCAGTTAATAATGGATGCAACCAGCTCATGATCGATCAGTCTCTCCTTTTGCTGCATACAATAGCCAGCTTAAAATAACCCTCTCCGCCCCTTTTAAGATCTTTTTTTCATCTCCAAAAAAATAACCAAATTGAAATTTCACTTACATGGACGAAAGCGTATGCAGAGAATATTTCAAACAAAGACGTCAACGCAGTTTTTTATCTGAGTTAGCGTCGTTTAACGTTAAGCTTTAACACAGTTACGACACCCAATTCATAAATAATGAGAATAAAATTTCCAAAATTATATTTAAAAAAAAGAAACGAAGAAAATAAATTCAAGTTGCCAATGAATGAACTCTACAGCCCAAGGCGAAAGAACACATTAATTACTTGTGGAGTTCTACCCTTTTATCTAACAACTAAATGTGGAGTAACCAAATTAACAGCTAAGAGAATAATAGCTTTAGTTCAGGAACAGAGATGTAAACTCGAGAAGGGTTAATTATCCTTTGTTGCTCAAATTAAGAGCTTAACAGAACACCCCTTTCTCAAGGCGTACAGTAAAGCCTCCACTTGTGCTTTAACTCAAAATAATAAGACATAAGACTTAACTATTGCTTAACTAAAGAGATATAGCCGAAGGTATCAAAATTCTAAGTAGTTGGCACTTAAATATCGAATAAGCTAGCGAAGCTATCAAGGGCGCGTAATACGGCCTAGCGTAGTACCAGCTTAGAGAGTCGTAGCGAAAAGGGCCAGTCAGAAAATTAGAGGCTGTCTCTCGAAGTCAGTGGAACTTCGACTTAAGTATTACTCTTACTTATTTGCATTAACCGAGATTCTAAAAACACATTCTGGTAGGAAATTGTAAGCTGAAATTAGGAGGGACAGGAAAGTAGCTTAAACGAAAGATAACTGTTAAAAATTCAGAATAAACCTTAGATGCTTAAATACAGTAAATGGGTATAGGTGTTTCATTAACACCCGTTTAAATCAATTCATATCTAGACACGAACGCTTCCTCACCTGTTACTATGAGAAAGACAGCGAAAGGAGAACACCAGGACACGTCATTATTTTAGCCTAACGAACTCGAGTACAGAAGATATTTTATCAACACTCCATAACTCCTACATTCCAAAACTTCCAAAACAAAAAAAAAACTCCAAACCTTCACCGTAAGATGAACTGTATTATAAAATACATTTTAAACAAGGCAAATATATTTATGAACAATAATTGCCAAGAACCAAGTGTTTCTCTTAGCTTACGTGTGTCCTACAAAAGAATTAAATATATGTACACGTTTTGAAAAACAGCATAGACCCTGCATAGGATGTTTCACTGGATTAATGACGTTGCGGTACAGTAAAAGTCCACATGGTAAAGCCCTGGTGTCTCATGCTTATTTCTCTCTCGTGAATAGGTTTCGTAGTATACTCAGCTTCCTGCTCTCACTAGTGACCAGTGGTTAAGACTGCTGAGTACTAACAAGTCGACCTGGGTTCGATTTAAGGCAAACGAGCAGACTGTATGGTTTTTCGTGGGTTTCTCCATGTGTAACGTGAATACGAACTAGTCTACCTTTCAGAGTCCTTCACGAATGCAGTCTTCTCCTTAGCAGATAGCTCTCGAGTGTTTTGCTTTATACAACAACCAACCAACCACTCAGCTTGCTCGAGTATGAAGACCTCCTACTAAGCTATTAGGCTGTATTTGGGGTATAAAACTGTATTTGGGGATAAATATCGTACTGAAATTAAAAATCTCTAGAAAAGCAAACTTTTGTGCGCTTTGTTTCAAAGCGAGTTTTAAACTGTTCAGATAATCATATTCATTTAATAAATTTACAAGTTTCCAAAAACTCTTGCAACCATACATCCCCATACTTTTATATTTCCATCATTGTATTTTACCATTGTTTGTCTCTCCGTTAAACTGCGTCCATCTGATAGCCGAACGTTACATTCATCCCAAAACAATTACATGATACCAGGTTCTTTAGGATTATTAATGAATTCTTTTGCAAATTCTAATCTTTTCTCTCTGTTAGCTTTATTTATGAACGGTTTTGATCTTGCTGCTCGAGAATGGTATTTAGACATCTTTTCTATCAATTTCTAATTGTTCTAATATGAACTCTTTTCATAATTTCCCAAAATTACAACGCATTAGAAAAACGGCTTAAAAAAGGATTGAATTTATTTTTTTTTCCCGAAACACTTGTTCATCCCTCTCATTTACCTTCTATGGTTTCCCAAAACGATAGTTATTTTTTGTAGTTCCAGTCTTTTCTAACGTATTTACAATAAGTATCACAGTACATGACTTTTATTTTCCGTACCTCGTATTTCATAAAGAGATTTTTGATTTTTGAACTATTTTATAATGAGTTTTTGGACGTCATCTACCATTTCAATTGATTTAGTACTCCTTTTCATGAAAAAAAAACGGATTTCACACAAGCAACTTGTAAAATAAGCAGGAACAAAGAATCGATTATGTAGTTAGTTGTTAATGGTAAAAAAACAGATTCATTCCAGAATTTTTAAATGTTTGAAATATATAGATATTTTTCCCTTTAAACTTTTAAAGATTACTGATGTTTAAAAAATATTGTCATATTAGTTCTCCAGATGATCTCCTCCTTTGATCCATATTAAAAACAAGTTGCAAACTAAATAACAGGAAATAAATTGGCTTAAAACTTTTTATGCAAGGTTTATTTTTCTTTGCTTTATATGGGTGATTATCAGTATTTTTGAATAAATCATCTAAAAGGAATAATGTAAAGCCCTAAAAAACAGTGGATGCAGTAAGACATGGACATGCCAGTAGACCATATAAAGACTCGTATTTTTCCTGAGACGTATTTTTATCGAATTGCGGACACCATCTTTTTAAATATTCATCATCCTGAAATTAGAACAGCAACATAAAAACAAGATTGCTTAAATGGCTTAAATCAAAGAATGATTTGATTTTTTAAAACTAAGTTCTCAATATTTGGCTTAAAATGTATTAACATAATAAATTTTAATTCATTTCATTTGCAGCTCAAAAGCTTATCAGTACGATTGCGTTAAGAAATTTAATAAATATTGTAGGATAGATTTATATGCCTAAAAATGTAGCAAAATATGAAATTTTATACAAGGTTTTAAATTATTTTCTTGATGAATAACATAAACAGGATGTAATATAGTCCTAATGTTTCTTAAATTGTTGTCCATATATATTTAAATGACTATATTTTGTATCCCAGCATGTTTCTAAAATGCGTCGTTCTTCATGAAATTAAAATAGCAGTCATTAAAATACATTAGCTTTGACATTTATCGGATTGGATATCATTATATTACTGTGGTTTTAGCTTTTATATCAGCCAAGGTATAATATGGTTCAAATGACTGAACGTTTATGTAAGCTTACCATTATTTAAGAAAAATGTTATCATCGGCAGTCCAAACGTGCTCAAGATCCCTCGCTATGAAAAATCATCTTATTCTCGTAAATCTTAATGGAATAAAATGCATAACTATACAAGTAATTTAATACTATTTAAACTATATTTATGCTCCTCAAGGCAAAGCGCTTAAAATTCCAAACTCCTATTAAAGGAACAATTATTTTAAAGTACCTTGCAAATAATATATTTAAAGTTTTATATTTATTATCAGTTATTAAATAATTATTCAATATGATGTGAAACACAATAAAAGATATAAATAACGGAACTTACGAGGAACTAACTTGAGAAAATATTTTATTTGCTTAGTAGAAAAAGCAAACACTTAACAAGCAACCTTTTGTTTATGGAATAACAACTAAAGTGCGCAGTCGTTACTTTGAAAGCTTTAAGCAGTCGTGGGAAATTACGAGTAATCGGCAAAATAAAAAATTCAGGCTAAAGTTTTAAAGCATGTATTCAGTTAATTTTTTAAACGCCAAGATACATTAATTCTAAATTTTAGTAAACGAAGTAACGTGGAGAAGTATAATTCAAACACAGAATCGTCTGCGCTTTTCCATGTTACTAATATTAATACGTCAATACAAATATGATACGCATTGGTCTCTGAACAATGAACTAATTCCCTGTATTCCAAAAACTTTTGCTTAGATTAATAATTTATCTGTCTCTCTATATAGATATATACACTTCCTTTTAATAAAACAAAATTCTCATCTATACTTCAGTTTAAAACAAGAAATAAAGATGAACTTCTAAATAAGAAATATTTATCATATTCTCTGTTGATGACGGTCAAAATAATGTTAAGAAAAGGAAACACGCCATATACGTAGTTATTGCTACATATGTGACGCTATTTATATTATATACAGAATTAACTCAAGCTTATTCTATAAATAGAAGATTTTTCTAAACTTACCCAAGGATGAGCTAGACAGCCACAGTCAAAATTCACTACACTGCATGAAGTCAAGGACAAATAAACAAAACTCTGTCTTTCATGCTGCAATAGTACTTTTAAAACAAAAAGTAAACAGAGCCGAAAGTTAAACAACAGAAAGTCACAATGAAGTCAGAACTCAGTTACTCAAGCAACTTCCATCGTGCATTTAAATTATATAAAAAAGATCCGGCAGAAGTTTTGCCACCGTGCGGCACGTTTTCTTTCGCTCCACAAAGCACCGCCAACACGACCACATCAGATGAAGTGCCAAGAAGCACTGATCGCCATTCGCCAGCAAAGTCTTAAAAGGGGGCATGTCAGGAGGGAAAAGTTACTGTTGCGCCTGCGCGCGAATGGGGGTGGGGGAGGCAAAGGTAGAAGGCGAGGATGCCAATTTCTTTGTGGTGGTGTACTGGGCATCTTCTCAACCGATTTCCGCGTCCTATTAGTCAAGCGAAGAACGTAATTGCCGAAGAAGTCAACTCTTAAACCGAAGAAGATATTAAAATTCTTGGCTTTATTTATTTGGTCTGTAAAGTTGGAAGATGCGTAGAAAACAGATCTGTGTTTTATTAAAACATTTATCATCAACATGTGTTGCGCGCTGCAAGAGCGTTGCTCTCAACATTTTGCAATTTGATTCTTTACCAGTTTTTTTCAGTTTTTATTTTGAGCTTTCTAATTTTAAGAAGTTCCTAGATGAATGTCTTTCTAGGAAAGTCGAAATGTAAAAATTTCCAATCATTTACAACTCGAAATAAGTTAGGCTGATTTTTTTTCAATAGCGCTTTTAAATAAAAATTTCCAATTCGTCATTGGGCAATTTAAAATGAATCACTTATGAAAGTTAAAAATCAAATATTATTAAATGGGTATCATTGTTTACTTCAGTAATTAAAAAATCCATGTCTTTAAAGTTCAAAAGAATCGCTCGCACTGCTGTTTGCAGTTATACACTTTTTTCCCGAATTTTGAGGTCTGAATATGACATTCGAAAACAAATTATTGTATTAAAATTATATCTAAATAATTTGAAACTGAAACGCAGTTATTCTTTGCCTTGAATCAGCCTTCATGTGCTCTTAGCGAAATTTTAAATTTTCTAAAATTAAAAGAAGGTACTGTGGATCAGGCACTTTTTTGTTATTGGGCATAACAACTCATGTTTCACGTTAAAGCCATCTTTGAGCTTGTGTGGTTTTTTACTATTTAATTCTAAAGTTCTAACCTAGAATCCCACGAACACTAACAAGCAAATAATCGCTTAAGTGTGTGAACAAAACACTAAAGACTTAAAGAGGGTTTACAAACCTTATTTTTCAGTATATTTACAATCAATTCCTACTTGGAACTTTACGCAAAGCCTCCACTCGGGCTTGAACTTAAAATGATAATAATTTAAACTTAACTAGCTTAACTAAGCTATTTGAAAGGCCGAAGCTATCAGAGATCTAACTAGTTGGCCCTTAAGTATTAATCAAATCGGCGAAGCCAAGCAAAGGCCTAAGGTATGGCCGAGCGTAGCAATAGCTAAGAGAGACGTAGCCAAAAGGCAAACGCGCGCTAGTCAGGGAATCACTCTTTCTCTCTCGAAGTCTGTGAAGTCACGACTTAAATAGTACTTTTTCTCACTTGCATTAACTTCGTTTCTGAATTTACTTTCTGGCAGGAAATTGTAAGCTGAAATTAGAATAAGATAGGAAAGATACAAAACTTAAAATAACTGTTAATAAGCTTAGGATAAACCTTACAAGCTTCTTTAAATTTAGTTGGGATATTTAATCAACAACAGCCTTCATGTTCCCAATGCAAATAACTTAAAAACTGTATAGTCAAAATAATATTTTGAAGCACTTTCAGTATAAACATCTCATCTTTTTATTTTCCTCAACTATTTACGACAAAACTATAGCCAAATAATCAGTTTGAAGGACGAAATGAGTTATCTCGTCAACACTATTGCATATTGAAAATTGTATTAACCACGTGATAGTAAATAAAGGTTAGGTTAGGTTAAGTTATTCAATTATGGCAAAGCACACGAGGGCTATCTGCCTAAAGGGAGGGATGCCTTCGTGGAGGACTTTCTAAGAGAAACTGGCTCGTATACACGTTACACATGGGGAAAACCACGAAAACGCCCATGCAGCCAGCCTGTTCGCGGGATTCGAACCTCGGACCGAACTGCCAGTGTTCAGCGTCTTTACCGCTCGGCCGCTGGTGGGCCGATAGTAAATAAAGAATTTGCAGCTTTCTGCTCCAAATTGTGCAATTGAAATAAACGTTGATCCACAGCATTACAGTTCGTATTCAGCAGAACTTCAGAGATGAAATTCTACCACTAATTTAAAATTCTGATGTGCACACAACATGGTTTCCTTTTACGGCCTATTAAATTATACACATTTTTTGCTGTATTTCATCATTTAATCTTATTCCTTCAGTTTCACTAGAGATTTATTTCTACTGCAATCAATTTATTCTCACTTCGCTGGGAGGCCAAAATACATAAAAACTCGAACTCCATAAAAAAATTGTAAAATACAGAAAAACCCAAAACAGCAAATACAGTTAAAAACACTTTAAAAAATTGGCAATTAAGATAAGAGTTTCTACACAAAAACAAGCAATATGGCCATCAGGCAGGAAGACACAATTTTTGGAGCACAAAATTGAAAGTTAACTTCTGGTCACCCTGGACAAAAAGACCCTGAAATTGGTGCATTGATTTAATTCACTGTCCTACTAAATATTTCAATTGTAAATGAATGGCGGCCTCGTTAGGCTTAGCACCGCTTAAATTTTTTAAATGTTGATAATTCTACAACTATTACATGCAGATTAACTAAAGGTATAAAAACCTTAACTGGAATATAATTTAACCACGTTTAAAGCAAATAACGCACAATTCACCAAAATATACGAATAAGAATATCAAGCTCAACGAACGGAGAGAATTATTCAATGATTGTATATATATATACACTCACGTTTGTGAAAATTGCAACACCATGAAGGACTTACGCGAGTGAGCTGAAATTTTCAGGAAATGCAAAGTAGCGCATGATATGCAAATGATTAGAATTGCAAATCCGTAGCGCATGCGTATGCTGAGCAGCGCCCTCTGAACGGCTGATGGATCCGAATAAATAGACGGCTGTAGCGAGGCGTGTATGGTTATCGGTGGTTATCTGCTAGTGGTAAACGTTAACTCAATCTGTACTTATGCCTCGTCGACGAAAGAGAGCGAGATTTGAACAACTTACAGAGTTTGAACGAGGGAGAATCATCGGCCTTCGTGAAGCTGGATTGTCGTATCGTGCAGTAGCCTCTCGTGTGCAGCGTAACAGCAGCACAGTGATGCGCGTTTGGAAGCAGTGGACGGACGAGTGTCGGACAACTCGGAAATCCGGGAGTGGACCCCGAAATGTGACGTCAGCTCGCGATGATAGACACCTGGTCCGCATGGCGCGGACGGACCGTACAGCTTCCTCTAGACAATTGGCAGCACTGTGGTCAATAGCTACAGGTGTTTCATTGTGTGCTTCATCAATTCGTAGACGTCTGCTGCAGTGTGGACTGCGCGCACGGACTCCTTTATACAGGATCCCCCTAACGCACGACCATCGCCGCCTGCGGCTACAATGGGCCAATCAGCATAGAGACTGGCGTGCTGATTGGCAGCATGTCGTGTTTTCTGACGAATCCCGCTTTAATTTGTGGTACCATGATGGCCGCATTCGTGTCAGACGCTATGCCGGTGAACGCCACCTTCCGGAGTGCATTATCGAACGCCACAGTGGACGAACACCCGGAGTTATGGTCTGGGGCGCCATAGCATATCATAGACGATCTCAATTGCTACGAATTGTGGGCAATCTGAACAGCAACCGGTATATCCGTGAAGTTCTACAGCCCGAAGCTGTTCCCTTCCTTCAAAGCTTGCCAGGCGCTGTATTTCAACAGGACAATGCCCGCCCTCATACTGCTCGGATTGTTAAATCCTTCTTTGCAGCGCAGCAGGTACAGCTTCTTCCTTGGCCTGCGTGTTCCCCGGATATGTCGCCAATTGAACATGTGTGGGATGTCATTGGTCGGCGTCTTGCTCGTGATCCTCGTCCTGTTGCGTCTGCAGACGAACTTTGGGTACGCGTACAAACGATATGGAATGCTCTTCCTCAGTCAGACATTCAAACTTTGTTTGACTCCATGCCACGTCGTGTAGCAGCACTTATTGCGGCGCGTGGTGGCCACACAAAATACTGATTCTGATCTCTTGTTCTTGTTTGTTTGCTTTGAACATTTAATCATTTATTTGTACCACTACCACTCAACTGTGTATTAAATTGCATTCAATTATGACGATTCCTTCTTGGTGTTGCAATTTTCACAAACGTGAGTGTATATATATGCTGGGTGCAACCGATTGCAACGAAAAGGGGCAATGCACAACTATATGTTGTAACAGTCCCATATACAAAATTTCAACATTCTATAACTACTTGTGTTTGAATTAACTGAAATACATACATAAGTACGTATGTATAGAGGTCATGAAAAAAACTCTCCTGAAAGCATTTTAAATCCATTTTAAGAAAAAAGAGTCCTCTATTCTGTGCGTACGCACGAATATCAAACAAAAACATCGTTCAAATCAATTCGAGAGTGGTCAAAATGGATATTTTCGTTGATATATGATACCCGAAAATTTTCGCGATTAAAATATTACCTTTTCCTTTTTTAGTTCTGCTGAGCTAATTATGACAAAGCACACTAGAGTTATTTGCCTAAGAGAAGGGATGTCTTCGTGGAAGATTTTCTGAAGGGAATTTGGCTGGTATACATGTTACACATGGAAAAAATCACAAAAACGCCGAAGCAGCCAGCCGGTTCGACTAAAATCGAACCCAACTCAGAATTGCCAATGTTCAGTGATTTTACCGCTTGGTCGCTGATAAGCTCTCCTTTACTTCGAATGAGGAAGTGAAAATGATGGCGTTTCAGTTCTACAGAGATAAAACACGTTGTCTGTAGACAATACGAAAAGAGAATATCTTAATAAAGGATGAATAATTTCTGAAAAACTGATTAAATTTAGAATGAGAGTTTATGCAATTAGAATAAGAATTAAATTTTTATCAGTTTATTTAAAATTGTAAACTTACAATACGTAAAAATATTTTAGATTCTTTTTTATAATGCTGCATTAATTAGAGTATAAATAGCTCATTAATTTATCCAACGAAAATTTTGTACGCAGGACAATCCGTATGTTCGTCCTGCATAATGTTTGAATAAAAATATAAAATTAACTAAAATCTTATTGATGCAGTTTCTAACAAATTATTTTATCTGATGTCACCAAATGGTACATATATGTTATATTACTACACGAAAAGGGAAAAAATTGATTTTGAGAAAATCACACTTTTCCCGTTCAATTAGTAAAAATTAGGTATGTTTAGCGATTAATTTTTTTGTGAATTTGTAGAAATTAAACTTTTATACCCGTGACAAAAAGAAATTGGATACATTTAAAAGTGATTAAGTGTATTCAAAAAGCAAAATTCCCTCTCATAGTGCAGGTGATTTTAAATAAAAGACTGCTGGTCGTTTAACAAAAAAAAATCTGACTTTTATCTGCTATAATTCCTTAGAGTTGAAACGCCGGATCTTTTATCATTGAGCCTACCAGTAGCCGAGCGGTAAAATTGTTGAACACTGATATTTCGCTCCGACGTTCCAATCCCATAAACGGGCTGACTGTATGCGCGTTTTCATGGTTTTCCCCATCTGTAACGCATTCACGAGTCAGTTTTCTTTAGAAATTCGTCTACTAAGGCATCCCTCATCTTAGACAGATAGCCTTCGAGGCTTTGCATTAATGACATGAAACCAAACCCTTTATCATTGGAAATGAAATAAAAGTATCGATTGCAGATCCCTTTGTAACTGCTCCACTGTGAGTTATCATTCCCAGCTATGCCACTCGTGATACTTTCCACCACAGTATCAACTCCCAATGACAGTACACTGTATCATATTTTCCCTGCGGAATATTATGAGTTTCATGTAAAGTACCATTTCCGGTTTTAGAGCTTTATCCAAAATCTAATCCACTCTACATAAATGTAGATAGCTTAAAGATGGAAAATAGAATTCCTTTCATATAAGAGGAATCGCGAACTGAAAAATCTTCAGACGTAGAAAAATAAACATCATTGAAAAAAAAAAGTAAAATCGAGTTGTGAGCCTAATTCGTGCTTATTCACTGAAAATTCATCATGGAATTTTTAGTCTAAAAATACAGAGCGTGTTAACCCATTTTTGTAACGATTTTGATTTTCTCCGTGAATTTAAATATTAATTTTAAAATATAAATGTGACTGGCATCAAACTGGGATAAGATTTAGTTTTCATCTACAGCATTACAAAGGTTCTTTTCTATAAAATATCGCTGAAAAATAAATAGTGGATCGAAGATTATATTTTTACGCTGTTCCAAGAGAAATACTCTTATTCAGTTAGAAAAAAAGCTGTCAAAAGCATGCTTTTAATATATCTAGTAAAATAAATGACATAATTAATATAAAAGGAAATAAATGTCAAAATTTACATCTGACTGGGAGAAAGGCAAAAATTGCGCAACCAAACAAAGATAAGTACAGCTCTTAAGTCGGATCTCATGCTTTAAAGGAAATGCCAGTCCCCCCTAAAAGCTGTCGAAAAATCTTTAAATATCTTTGTAGGAAATGTGAACAAAATTATAAAATTTGATTTAAATCTAATCAAGACAAAAAAGGACATGAGGTTCTCGCCTAACGCTGAAAACATGTTTCTCGGCGTAATACTATGTGTAGATTGCTGTACGAAAATTATCTGGCAGGTGAAAAATTGAAATATATAGTTACAATTGATGAGGCTTGTATATACTTATCTGATTACAGTAGAAAAAAAAATTGATTTACTACCGAAAAAGAGGGAAAAGGGACTTAATATTGTTACGTTTTTTCTTCTTACGTACGTTAAGGGTTCGTGGATTTGGAGTGAATAACGACGACACAAGTATCGAAACACACTTTATTAGCCAGTTTTCCCAGGACAGCTCCAAAACCACGTGTACAGTCGTCGAAGGACTCCTATAAACATGCTGAGACAATCAGCGACACAGCCTCCAGGTTATGAGGCTATAACGGTCGAGACAGCTTCACGGAAAGCACCAGAGTACAGCTACCGACTCTTGCTCTGTCTTTCTCGAAACTTTACGTATTCTCAGGACTCTCCACGCTACAACTCGCGATGCACTCTCAACTCGGTAGACTAGGCATTGATTCGACTACGCACTCACTGACTGACTATCAAGTCATCGCACTGATTAACTCTACGCGTACCAGCAGGTTTTATATAGCTTTAGGCTTGTGTTCGAGAACATTTTGGGCTAAACCAGTAAGAATTCGTTCCAGAAGTTTCTCCATCCGTCTATGGGATATCGCGAATTTTGTCGCCAAATGGGAGAATTCTTGCCAAATGTGGCAATCCTTCCTACCCTTGCCATTTCTCGGCAACCCTTAACATACTTTGCGAGGAAGCTATCTTACCCATTTCGTGACAATATGTTGGTTCAGAGAAAACAAGGAAAGTTTTTCTAAAGGTTTTATGGTAATTAATGGATTCTGTTAATCTTAAAATAACTTAATGGAAAAAAATCGCATATCATTTCAGAAAAAAGTATGATTTTGTGTTAAAATATCTATATTAGAATAATACTATTATATAAATCTAATATATATCCTAAGTCGTCCTTTCGAGACATGAAAAACGCAAGTTGAATTTCGTCAATCGGCCCAGTAGAACGGGAGATATAGAACTGTTCCCTCCCTTTTTTTAGTCCAAAGGGGTTTTGTCCCTGAAGGACTATTATTTTCTAGTTTTGCGATTTTGCGTTGGAAACATTAAAAGTCTGAATCACTTTTCAAACTGTTGCCACAAAATATTGCAGCCCTGTATTATATTTAAAGATTAAAGAAATTAAATAATGAAGAGTATGCATAAATGTATGTATATTTCTCCAAATGGAATAAAACAACGGTACCTAGAGCCATCCAATTTTGAATAACATACGTTTCCACCGAATATGCGCATCTGAAAGCCAGAATTTGGAATTTGTTTTATTATCTATTTCATATTTGGTAAAACTTTAACGAATTTTTGATGAACAAATTCAAACGATTTAAAAGCGAGCAATGGCAATACTCTACCAGGAAAAAAGCCTTTTTATGTAAAGCGCGCGTAACTGTGTATTAGAAATTCTAAAGATATATTCATTTTAAAATTATTTTGCGATATTGCTGTTGAACTGTATTTTATGGCTTAAGTGCGAAGAACGTGATATTTAATAAATAAAGGTAACACACAAAACATGGAAAAACGCTTCTTTGGACGTAATTTAAAATCTGAAAACTTTCAGATTTATTATTATTATTATTATTATTATTATTGCGCAGGTCACATAGGTTTTTGGCAACTGAAAGACTTTTCAAAAATGGAAAATAAAGTACTTTTTAATATCTCACAAATACGCACATCTATAAACAATACTTTACGTTTTCGCAGTGTAAATTTGTTTGTTCCAATGAGGTTACGAGGGACGATGACTATCTAAGAGGTGGCGAGAAAGGAAAGAAATTCTCAAAAAGGGGGAAAAAAGTAAGTGAAGACTTAGAAAGTCTTCTACATCAGTGAAAGTCTTTTTAAAAGAACCTAAATCGTATTCGCTTTACAAACGAGAAAAGTCCAAATACATCCTTGCGACTTCTCTCTTCATCAAGATTCAAACTTGAATAGAATTATAGTGTTCAACCATTTTAACCCCTTAAACAAGAGTGAATCCTTTTAGATGGTACAATTGCAATCGTATTCGTAAGCCCCCTGAAAAGCAATGTAAGATCATCACAATACAGAAAATAGTCCCATAGATCCATTAAACCAACACATATAAATAAATTTTTTGAATAACAGGAATTAGAATGTATTTTTATGGTTTAATAATTATTTTCTGTCATTTGTTAACAATTATTGATAAATGAATTATCATGTTGACTTTTGCTCTCTAATTCAATTTCTTTTCTTATTTTATTTATTTCCTTATTATAAAATAGTAAAGGATCTGTCTGTAATCTTTTACTTGAGCCGTAAGGTAAATTTTGATACATAAATGTTTCATAGCTTCTGTCAGATTTTTGGCTTCTTTTTTAATATTTCAAACAATCTGTTAGCAACATGATGTTCAGTGTTCTTTTTTTTACACAACCTTTGCTATTTCATCTGCTGCTTCGTTCCAGTCTATTTTACGTGAGCTTTCCACCTGGTTCTGTATTTATTTTTGCCTAATGAAATTTATTTTTATTTCCTTTTAATTCACTAGCTGCTTTTTCACTAGCTTTTCATTTCCTTTTGATTGACTAGCTGCTTTTACTAACCTGGGCTTTCCCATCCAAAAGCTATGTATGTGAGACGGAAGGCTTGCATGTGTAACTAACAAGCTAGTTGCTTGCATGCATAACAGTGGAGCCAACTAGTTCACAACTAAAATAAAATGTAAAATACTATAGATAAATAATTATCCACCCTAAAAAATAAAACGTGTGTAGTAAATAATTTACTTCCTTAAACATACGCAGCAAATTTCTCTTAAACTTTTGTGAAGTTTATGTGTTTATTTTTAACTAATAGCTCATTTTAACTTAAAAGCCTTCCCATTACTCTCTTTTCACTCATGCTTTTCATGCCAGAATGTAAATGACATAGCCAGAATTTATTCATATTAAGGTAAAATGAAGTGTTATTGAAGCAACAGTTTCAGAAGTTAGTTTTTAGAGCGTGTCAGCCTATTCCAGGCCACACTATGCTGTGATTATTAGCAACTTGCATTAGCGGCGTTGATGTGTTCTATCCTGCAGGCTTGTCTCGCCGGTTGCTACAGACCAGAGCTCTTCCTGCGCGTTAAAGTATGCTGTGAGCCATTAGGCTAACCTACCACACCTTGAAATTATTATTTGTTTCGTATTTCTGTTAAGTCAGAAGTGTTGGCTTTTTCTGTGACCCAAGTTGGGTCATTTGTTAATTTTATTTTCGAATAAAAGGGTCTTAGAGACCCTTCTTCTGATCTCTGCTTATTTTCACAAAGGCTAGAAGATAATTCTTTAAGAGTCCTTTTAAAAATTTAGGTCTCCCAAGAGACACAGAGTTTATACATTTTTGCATGTGAGTGTACTTCCTATTTGTATTCTATGAAGTTTTCATATTTAATTTTTTCTTCTCGAACTCGTATCAGACGCCAGTATCATTATCCCAATATATAGGCTAAATGTTTTGTGGGAGATCGGTTCGATGATATCTCAGTGAATGATCACTTTGAATGACGGAAAAAATGAACAATTTATTGTAAAATTTAATTATGTAAATGACTTTAAACAGCTTATGCAGAAACAAGATTTAATACATTCTAATTCGTAAGCCATAAATAACAACAATTGCTAAAATAACTTGTATGGCAAACTTACAATTCACCTGTAACTAGCATTCGATTAACAACAAAGCAACGTTAACACCAACTCCAATTGCACTATGATATGTTGTTTGGCCTTGTGGGACATAATAAGATAATTAAGAAATTAGACTCTATTGTCAAAAATAAGTCTGTGTAATCAGAAAGTCAAATTTCCTGTGAGGAAAACTGAGCTAAATGAACAACAACTCTGAAGTCTCTTACCAGTATCTATGCAGATTTGGGTACGGGTCTAGTATAGTACAAAGCTTCTGGGAATACTGATAAAGATCAGTCTTCAAGGCCTTTGAGGAGTGTGTCTTACGTCTCACTTAAGCCGTTTTTAGATTTTGAATACTGTCGCTCTCATAACAAAAGAATGAACAATCCCATGTAAGAAATAGCGCATATCTAAATGCATGTAGTCGCAAACACAAAACAAATAAATAAATAGCTAAATAATACAACATTGAAATAAAAAGAAGTTGAATATTTACAGATACATGCAAAAATATACATTGATGTTATACAGTTCTAGTAAAATTGAGCGTCCTTGGCAACTAGAGCTCCAGAACACTGTAGTGACTATTTGCTGGTCTTTTGACAACTACAAGAATTGCGCCCATAGAAGGTTTAAATTGTCCTTTTACTTTAACTTGAGAATACACTGCTCGACATTGAAAATGCAATACCAAGAAGGAGTGGTCAGAAAGTGATGAAATTTGGAAAAGAGACAGCGACAGTAAGCAGCAATAAGTGATCTTTATTTCAAAATGATAGTCAGAATACAGAATGAGAACGGCGTCGGCTCAGTAGGACGTAGGATCACCGCAGACAGCGATGCACGAAGAAACACGTCTGTAAGCAGCCGTAAGCATAGAGTCAGTAAGGGGGCGGATGGTGTCTTGAGAGATGGCTCTCTATTCCCTTTCAACCATTTGCCAGAGTTCGTCTTCTGAACGAGGCAGAGTCTGTAAACAGCGTCCAATCACATCACGATGGCCAAGGAAGCATCTGTATACCTTGCAGAGCATGTTGGCAGATGCGAGCAATATGTGGTCGGGCGTTATAAATTGCATTAGGCAGCCCCTGAAGGTAGGGGATTGCCACCGGCCGCAGTACATTATCAAAGTATCGTTGGGCAGTCATAATGCCCTGAATACGAACTAGAGGTAACCTGGAATCGTAGCTCCCCAAACTCCCCAAACCATTATGCCACGTTGTCACGCGGTGTGGCGTTCCACGTTTCAGTTGCTGCTGGATTAGATTTTTTTCCACGTCGACGCCACACACGTATGCGGCGACTGTCACTGGATAAACAGAAGCGTGACTCATCTGAGAACACGACGTTTCGCCATTCTGTCTCCACATCGCTCCAGTCCGGCACCACTCTAAACGCTTATGTCTATGTTGTGGGGTCAATGGCAGCCTTCTTAACGGACGCCGTGAGTGCAGGCCACGTTCAACCAATCGACGGGAAATAGTTCTGGTCGACAAGGGAACATCCAGGGTATCTTGCACATGCTGCAGAATCGCGGTACAAGTGACTTTCGAGACCGACACAGCTTGTCGGCGGATGCGTCGATCCACGCGTGCTGACGTCACTCTGGCTGCACCTGCACCCATCTTTCTTCCCACATTTCCTTGTTCCAACCAGGTTCGCCATAGCTGATGCACCGTGCTCCCATCCATGTGGGTATCAGCTGCGATTTGACGTAAGGACCAACTCGCCCTTCTCAGTCCGATCACCATACCCCTCGTAAAATCGTCTTTCTGCTGGAAGTGACATCGTTAACGGCGGCCTGGCATTCTCTCCTCTTACACGTAT
This sequence comes from Stegodyphus mimosarum, assembly GCA_000611955.2. Taxonomy (NCBI): domain Eukaryota; kingdom Metazoa; phylum Arthropoda; class Arachnida; order Araneae; family Eresidae; genus Stegodyphus; species Stegodyphus mimosarum. The sequence continues at coordinate 25,146 of KK115293.1, read as the reverse complement.
CCTCCGGGACAAGGACCAACTTTCTTCGATAATTCATCTGGCGGAAATAGCGACACGAATATTGCCCATTCTGCACGTTCCTTCCCTTATATCTTACTTCACGTGCGTCGGAGAGCTGCGCATTTCACATCATTCGCATAACTCAGTGACGTACGTCTACTCTAAAATTTGCATAACTTTCTGACCACTCCTTCTTGGTGTTGCATTTTCAATGTCGAGCAGTGCATTTATAAGCGGACCCTCTCGGGCTTACGGGAAAGTCACCTTCACTTGAGCTTTAACTTAAAATAGAAATTAAGAAACTAAATTAATTCTAATTTATTAAAACTTAGCCGAAGCTGTATAGAAATAACTAACCGAGTTGGTCCTTATTTAAACCTCACCGGTGATTACTACAAGGACACGTAAGAATATGGCCGAACGTAGTAAGATTTACTTAAAGCTACGACGTGGCCAGAAGTCAGAACAAGCTCTATTGAGAACTTCTGATCTCTTCTACGGAAGTGACTGAATTTTCCTATTAAATACTGGTTCTGCCTCATTTACGCAATACGAGATACTGGAAACTCATTCTGCCAGGGAATTGCAGGTGGGAAACAAGAATATATAGAAAAGTTGTTTTAAAATTAAAAATAACTGTTAGGAAACTAAAATAGCTTTTACAATTTCATCAAATGTTTTAAATATAAAATCCGTTAAATTACCAAAAATAAAGTAAACATATAAGGTATTTCTCCCGCCTTCTTCGCATGCCTTCGTGATGTAGTGGCCAGTACGCTCAACACGTAACCGAGAGAGGTCCGCGGTCTAATTCCCGGAGAAGACGTTGCTAATTTTTCATGTCTCTTGCTTTAAAATAACCTAGTGTCTCTACGAATATAAAAAATTGTAAATTCAAACTGAGAGCTTCGAGCTACGTATGTTTCAAAAGCATGAATATGCTTCTAAAATTTAGTAGCTTCATGAATCACCATCTTTTCACATTGGGATACGTTCACAACCAAATAAGTAAGGGCAGAATCAAGGACTCTTTTTTCCCAAGCGAATTATAAAAGTAATTTAAAATGGATTCAGAAGCGATTTTTTCTTGGCGTCTGTACGTACGTACGTATGTATGTATGCATCTCTATAAATCAATAAAGAGTAGCCTTACAACGTTGAAATTTTGTATACAGGACTGCTATTGCATGTAGTTGTGCACCTCTATTTTAGGTGGCAATCGGCCGCGCCAAAACTATATATATATATACATACCCACTCCTTTACTCGTCTCCGTGAGCTCAGTTTCTTTATTCTTATATGTTTGTAAATTGTATATTTTTTGCTTTAAAAATTATTTAATTACATTGTTCTTATCTTCACGTTAAGGATTGTATGCATTTAGTTAACCTGCATGTTATAGTTGTAAAATTATCAACAATTTAAAAGTTGTTCAAGTGCGGCTAAGACTAATTTTTTTTGCCATATCAGCTATATTTGATTACATTTGAAACTTAGCAGAATAGTGGATTTGTTGCCAATCTGGAGAAACTAAGCTTCGCAACAACAAAGAAACGTCTTCTTTCATTATTGCAAATTAAACCGTGCTTAATCCATTCTGGAATTATCATTCAAGTTATTAAATCTGCCTACTTGCCCGCTGGCCGATTATCCTATATACTGACTTAGCATAGCATCTACATCAAATTAAGTCAGCTTCTACACCTTTACTGTCTTTTTGCCCAGTGAGACCGAACGTAAACTTTCAGTTTTGTGAACTGAAAATTCTGCCTTCTTGCCCGTTGGCCGAATTGCTTTTTTTTGCGTAGAAACTGTAATTTTATTTGTAACTATTTTATTGTTTTAACTCTATTTGATGTTTTATGCTTTTCTACATCCTCCAATTTTTTAGATAGATATTTTGAGTTTTATGTATTTTTGCCTTGTCGCGAAGTGAGAATTTAATTAATTAAATGAGAAATATAGATTTAATGAAATTTAAGGAAAGGCAGGAAAAAATGCGTATAAATTAATATTCCATAGGAAGTCACGTGGTGTACACATCAGATTTTTACGTATTAGAGATAAGTACTGCAGGCTTTAAATTCCTTAGTCCTTTAAGGATGCTCCGACAATGCGTATAGATTCTGAAATTAAATTCTCAGAATTCAATTTTTATCCACGTCTAGCCATGATTTTTACAGTGTAAACTAAATAAGAAATATGACTCTAGTAAAAATCGGCATTAATTAAAAACATATAACTGTTTATAATATGTAAAAGAGAAGCATGCTAATTTTAAATTTCAATTTCGTCAAATTCAAGCTTAAACTGATTTAGATCCTACTGGAACTTCGAGATGATTGACACAAAAATAGCTTCTTCAAAATGTAAAAGTGATATTTTCCTATTTTGAGAGAAATATATGTGTTAAACAAGCATTAATTTTCCATCTATATAAGGTAAGCTTAGTTGGATGTGCAGACAGGTTTCAAAAATGAATACTTTTTAACATTGTAGAGACATTAGGCATTTTTTTATAGCAGGAGGGAGGAAAAATGAGCAATGCCCTCGCCGGGACTCAAACCACGGACCTCTCGAATACGCGCCGAGTGTGCTGACTACTACACCACGAAAGAATGCTAAGAATGCGGGAGAAATACCTTATTTCCTCCTCCTTTTAAAAGGCGAGTGGGGATTAAAGGACCAGTAACCAAATTCTGGTAGTGGAGAAACATCATTCACACCTTTTGTATTTCGGGCGCCGCTGTAGAGACATTAGGTTATTTTAAAAGCTGGACATGTGAAAAATGAGTACTGCTGTCGTTTGGACTGGAACCACCGCCCTCTCGAATACGCACGCGCAAGTGTGCTGGCCATTACAACAGGAAGGCATGCTAAGAAGGCGGAAGAAATATCTTATAACATAAAACTTTTTTTTTCAATTTTAACACTTTCTTTGCGCTACTATTAATATAGTCTTGTGTACATGCTTCATAATGTAATTTAAATAAATTCATACATTTAGGAATTGAGAAATGTTATTATATTGTAGGGATTTATATTTATTTTAAATAAGCAGTTAATTTTAATTTTAAGTTACTTCCCTATAAGCCTTCATTCCCCTAATTGTCAGTGCCAGAATATTTAAATTTGGCAGCGCGCGTAAGAAATGCAAATTCTGCCAGTGGAAGAATAAGTTAAATATCGACGTTCCAGTAGAGAAAAAAGAGAGTCCGGGAAATTGCCGTGCGTTCTTATACGCAAACTTCTGTTTAGCAGTACAGCTGGTTTTGACGTGGCTTAAGCGCTATTATCTTGCTGCCACTAAACTCATTTGCGCGCTGTAGGCTACAGGATTATATGAGCCCTCTACGGTAATTCTACTTATCTGTGAATATCTCTTATTTTAAGTTTGATTCTACTGTTTCAGTTGCCGCCCAAGTTGAGGCGTAGTATGTTAGCGTCAAGTTGACGCATTGTAAATAAGTTAAAGAGTTTAATAAAGGGCAGTTTTAATCCTTCGTCAGTGTAATCACTATTTCTCAAGATTCTACGCAACAGAAGCAGAGTAGAACGTTACAATATCTTTCTTAATATTCTTTTTTAATTAATATAAATATCTCAGGAAGAATTAAATATTTTTCACGATAAGTGGGACTATAGTTCAAAGAAACTTCTATTCAAAACTCATTTAATAACATTTATTTTAATAACATTTATAATTCACATCAGTATGTAATATAACGTCAAAACAAGAGTTGGATGTGTAAACGATCATTTATTTCAAATGTATCTTTAAGCGGAGAATTTTGTTTCCTACCTTCTGTGTACCTAATAATAGAATGCAAATTTATATCTTCATGGTGTATTATAATACAAACAAAAGGATATTTATTTTCTTAGATACTCGAAGTACATTGTGAGAAGCATTCGAATAATTCGAAGAATTAAAATGATTGAAAGTAATATTACATTTCCTCATATATTTGAATGTATAAAATATTAATTCTCTGATATTCGTTTGAAGAGAATCTATCTCGAAATGCTTCAAGTTATTGATTTGTTTATCTAGAACAATCAGATCATTTTATATTAGATACCTTGGAAAATTTTATTGTATTTCCAGGAGAAACATTTTCTCGCGTTGTATGGGAGAGAGATTTATTACATTTGACAAATATTAATTATAATTTATTGTAGTTATTTATTATGAAGAATACTTATGCCCTGAATTTATTAATTCAAAATCGAGAATGAATGATCATCGTAATTTTGTTATTTTAAACTGAAGTCAAGCTGGGCTGAAACTTCAATCATTTTCAAAAACTAATGTCTTGGCGTTTAATATTTACTTTGATAAGCTTATGAGGATCAACTCTTTAAATCTAAAGTTCTAACTCCGAACCCCAAGAACACTTAACAAGCGAATAATCGTTTAAGTGTGAACAGAACACGTGAAACTTGAGAAGGGTTTAAAACTCTTTATTATTCAGTATATTTACAATCAGTTCCGGCTTGGAACTTTACAATAAAGCCGCCACTGGGCCTTGAACTTAAATACTAATAATTTGAACTAAAAATAGCTTAACTAAAGCTCTTAAATTATATAGCCGAAGCTACCAAAATCCAACTAGTTGGCCCTTAAGTATTAATTGAATCGGCGAAGCCTAGCAAGGGCCCAGATATGGCCGAGCGTAGTAACAGCTAAGAGAGATGTGGTCAGAAGGCAAACGCGCGCTAGTCTGGAAATCAGACTCTCTCTGTTGAAGTCGGTTAAGTCACGACTTAAATAGTACTCTTTCTCATTTGCATTATCTGCGTTTCTGAATTCACATTCTGGCAAGAAATTGTAAGCTGAAATTAGAATAAGATAGGAAAGATGCAAAACTTAAAATAATTGTTAATTAACATAAGGTAAACCTTACAAGCTTTTCCACTTTAAAACATTTCAGCTGTTTAATGATCTTATCTAGAATCTTATCTAGATCTTATCTAGAAATTTATATATAAACTTCTGAATTCTTATTCATCGCCAGCCAGTGTTTTTCAACTCTATAAATAACTAACAAAATGTTCGTATTATAAATTTCGTATCATTTATTTACTATTATTCTCATCTATAAAACAAGAACAGAAAAAACCTTCAGCGTACGTTGATATATATTTATTTAATCTCAAATAACTTTAAATGTACTCTTAGACGTGCGTAGATTTTGAACAAAGCCATTTTCTAATTCTACAATGAGTGTTTCTTTTCCAATTAAATATAATTGTTAATTCAGAAACGGCTGCCTTAATTTCTGAAATATACGAGTTTTTAAAACATCTCATTTCGTTCATAAAGCAGGTCGTATTAAAACATGCCAAATGCGACAGTAAAATCAGCAGGACTTCCGCTCATTTGACTTACTTTTCCTTAGACTTACGCCGCATTTCTCAGACCGTTAAGAAAGAGTTTTCGTGTTGTTTCGTGACACCCAGGAGAAACTTTTGGTGTCATTTCGACATTAAAGAATGTACGTTGTTTTAATTTCACAAATGTTAGGAGCTTTGCTTGATAATACAGAAGCATAGCCGTTTATTCTTTTAATGGTGACATTTTTGTTATGGACAAAGAATTTAATAAAGAAATCGATGAACATGTTTTCATTATCATGAACTCACTGTCGGCAATCTTTTGGAATTTCGAAACAAAATTACTTTTAAAGATTCTGAGTAGAATCCTGTAAATAATCATAATTAAAAAAAAAGAAATACAAAAGAAAAAAATCTGAATGCTTTCATATTTTATATTATGCCCAAAGAAGAGTTTTTTTAACATTTTGTGTGCTGCCTTTATTTATTAAATATCATATTCTTCCCACCTCCTACTAAGCCATAAAATTCAATCCAGTAGTATCTTTAGAATTTCGGATACACAGTCTCGCGCGCTGGCGATAAAAATTAATAGTAATGTTGCAAAGCTAACGCTATTAATTAAAGGTCCGACTATTAAAAAAGGAAATGAAGAAAACTTTTCTTAAACTAAAAATAGAGTCTTTTTAATCTCACTGGATAGTGAGATGTATTTAGAAGTACATTAATACTAAATGAACTCTTATTAGCATAAAATTCTTCTCACACTTCAAGGAATTCATAGATAAGAACATATTAACATCCTAAAAACTTAAGAAATTGACTTTTGAAATTTAGCATAAATTATCTTTTCTTTCATTCTTCATTTAATTTTTTTTTAATTTTAAAAATTATTCGTTGTTTCCATTCCATAAACTGTTGAATGCAAGGCGTACAAATTTCATGATTTCTGAAACTTGCCAAATAATCGAATTCTTTATGAAACAGAAATGAAAGTTATCTAAAATAAGCGATCGAAATTTAGCTCTTTTAAAATTCCTTCTGATATCTTTTTCCTTGAAAGGTGATTTTTTTAAAAAACGCATGTCATTCAAAAGAAACAAAAATTGCATCTCCAAAGCAAATCTCATTCTTTTATTATTAACAGTTGCAAACAGATGTTATTGATCACAGAACGCCAAAAACAAAAACATCTTATCCGTTTAAAATTTTGCAAAGGCAAGAGCTGTAGCGACAGTAAATATTGTTTTAATTGAATGTTTATCAGATAGCTGATATTTAATAATTGCCTACGCATCCTATACAATTTCTAATAGAAAATATTTATAACTAATGTACCATTAATATCATGTGTTGTAATACTTTTTTTTACCAAAACCGTTTGAGTGTCATGTTTCATACTGTGAAGATGTCAGGTTTCAGGGGTTACACTTCCAAAGGACATTTTATGATATTTTATGTTTATTAACCTATAATCTTGTCATCTGTACCTTTAGAAACAGTTCTGCAACCAGGATGCAATTAGTTGACGCATATAAGAATAGAATTCTTGAAGTTAGGAGGGAGATTTTCGCAGTGATGGTGGATATTTTTCAGTACCATTTATGTCCAAATGGGTCAAACAATCTGTATGTATGTATATATAGATTATTTGCATTGGTCTATTATTCTTTTATTATCATTTAAGTAAATTATATTTATAAGTAAACGAGTAATGGAGTTTAGCTGTGCTCAAAATTTTCACGCTTTTCCCTTGACAAGTCCGTGACTAACGTCGAGTTAGGCTAAATTGCCATTTACTGCCATTCATTGTCATTTATTCTGGTGTTTTTAATACTTGTTTTTAATTTTTTACGTGTTTTAAAAAAATTTTTAAATGTTGAATTTTTCAATACCTACTTTTTGATTTTTAAATTTTTACAACTTCTTTTACTTTTTCGTTATATTTTTGTTCAAGTTTTTTAACTCTGGGACTAAGGTAGGTATCAAATTTACTTTTAGGACATTGCTTTTACAATTTTACTCCTTTTACTTAAAACTAATAGCAGCTTTAGAGCTATTTTAATAACAGCCTGCTCTCTGTGCATTATATCTCCAAGAAACTTTGTAGTTTTCTCGCCAAATTAGGCTAAACTTTCCTCAAATGAAAACTTGTTACCCTACACTCTCTTTTGCTTCCATCTCTTAATACGTACTTGCATTACAGTCATTTGGTTTTAAAATTTCGAAGGCAAGTTGGTTAATTTTTGCTTACTAGTTTGATTTTTAAATTTCTTTTTTACTACAGTTTTTACTTTAATTTTATGGATTATTTCTTTTAATCTTCTTTCAATTTTTTAAAATTTGTTCTTGAATCTCCTTTTGTTTTTACTTTTATATTTGAAATGAAAAGAGAGTGTAGGGTATATGTCTTCTAAAGTAAACATCTCGTTCAGATTAATTGTGTTCTTAGTAAAAAATTTTAATTTTAAAGATTATTTGCTTTTTAACAGGATTCTTTTGGTTTAGTGACTAATATCTTTATTTTGATTGAGTATCAATTAGTGATTTGAATCTAGCAAATAATTTGAAGCTTACTTCGAAGTAAGATGAAACACTCTCTCTTATTTTAGTTACTGTTAATTGATGGTAGATTGGTTTATCCCCTTGATAAATCGATTAATCTGCTATCAATAACAATAACTGGTTTTCAATACTTAAAAAGTTTACTTTTATTTTGGAATTTTTGCATTTAGTTTTTCCTTAACTGTGTTTAAAACAAGGAGGACTGAAAATTATATAATTTCTTTTAAATTCTGAAAAATACCTTTTCAATGATGTTTTTAAATTGAATTTCCGTTGCTTGGAGATGTAATATGGAGAGTTTACTTTTTATAATTTATAGTGAATTATTGCTTTTTTACTTTGTAGCTTTAGCGCAAATCTTGGGCTTATTAATTTACTTTTAATTACTTTCATTATGATATAAATTATAAAAAGAAATTATATTAATTATACTTACTTTTTTTAATTACTTTCATTATGAATATATATATATTAATGTTACTAATAAAAATAGAGCTATAAATCGCTAAAAAGGAATTAGGTTGCTTTTATATTGCTCACAAAGCAGTATGCAGTTTTATTCTGAGCGATGAATGTTTCATGAAGAATAGCAATAACTTTTAGAAATAGCAATTTACACTGCGCAAAAAATGGGACAATTCTGTATCTCCCGTTCTACTGGGCCGATTGCCGAAATTCAACTTACGTTTTTCATGTCTCGAAAGCACGACCTAAGATATGTATTAAATTCATAGATAGCATTGTTCTAATATACGCATTTTGACACAAAATCAGACTTTTCTGAAAAAAACACGCCACGTTTTTCCATATTTTGATTCTAAGACACGAATTATGTCAAACTGTCACGTTTTGTAAAATTCGCACGAGTAATTTTTAAAACAATTAGCTTTCAAAATTTTAGCTCCTCAATCTTAATTGAATTTGATGCATGTTTATTAATACCTCTTTTTTTTATTAAACTTACTTGATTCTTTTTTCCAGAATTCGGAATTTAGGTTTATTCTAACTAAAATTCACCCATTTTTATGATTTATTTTTAAAGTTTGTATTTTTAAATAAATAATATTGTTGCGTTATACGGGTTCGTGGAGATGAGAGTATCCGATGAAAATACGATGCAGAACAATAAAAAGCACAATTTATTTACAGGAATCACTATTTACAGCACAGTTCCAAAATTACCTTTACAAGCGTCGAAAATCTACAATAAATACGCTGAAACAATCAGCAACACAGCTTCAGGCTGTAACTGTAAAGGTGGCTTCACGGCAACACTAAACTTATAATAAACACCGTGGAACAATCACCAATACACTGTGAAGCTACACTGTAAAAGTAGCTTTACGGCAAAGCACGATCTCGATCGCTTTCCGTTCACAGAACTCTCGCGTTGCTTAGCACTCGCAGTGAGCAGCTATTCTCACTGCACTACTTAATCACACTCGTAATCACACTGCTTCACAATCTTCACAACTAACTGCTCTCAGAAACGCAAGGGTTTATATAGCTTTTCTTTAAGTTCCACACGTTTCGAGAAATATCTCGACAGGAAGTTATTCTAGAAGCTTCCCGATTGGACCATGGGATATCGCCAATTTGGTCGCCAAATGGGCGATAAAGTCGCCAATCTGGCAACCCTACCATACACTATTTTATGGCAATACTAGTGCTATGCCGGAAAGCTTACATACAGGCGCAACCGCCGAATTTTTCGCAACAATATTTACAAATTTTTCGGGAAAAATTTTGAATTATAACCTGTAAAATTTTTACCATCATCTTGTAGATATATTTCTAAATATACCTCCAACAAACAGAAGTTTTTTTTTCTTTTTTATTCAATATTTCCTAGGATATACATGAGTTCACCTATTGGCGCGTTATGAAATTTTGCATATTTGTTATCAGCGATAATAACACCAAATATGGTTTACGCACTTTAGTAAAATTTTTGAAATAATAACGATGACTTTTTCCACTCGTTTACAATGAAAAACAGGAAAGGAAAATAGGTTGCTTTAAATTAAGAAGTTCGCCAGTTCGCCAAGTGAATTACTCTTGGTGGAAACTGGAAAAAATACGCCAAGATAAATTAGTGAATTTCTCCATAAATTTCGTACCAAATTTGAGAAAAGTTTTAATATTTAGGCATAATTTGAGTCTTGGAATCGAAATATGGAAAACAATAGGCATGTCATTTCAGAAAAAGTCCGATTTTGTGTCAAAATACCTATATTAGAACAATGCTGTATATAAATGCAATACATATCCTAAGTCGAGCTTTGGAGACATGAAAAACGCAATTTGAATTCGAATCAGCCCAGTGAAACGGAAGATATAGAAGTATCCCCCCACTTTTTTTTTTACTTTTTTTCGCAGTGTATGTGCAGCTTGAATGACAGATACTCTTGCACCATAATGCAACTTGTCGTTACATGAAAATTTGAAAGAATAAGTCAGTAGCCAATGATTACTTTTAAACCTTGACTGACGCTCTATCATCTCTAGAAATAATACGTTGTCAAGTGATTTAAGGTATGAATTTGTCGTAGACTGCTCTACACAGCAAAATTAATTTTAGCCATTCATTTACCATACATTAGATGAAAACGATGATGATGTAAGTCTCAACATTGATAGTTGATTGATTACAAAAGGGTACAATCAGTAGCTTTTCAAGTATAAGTGCAAAATAAAGAGCATAACAGAAAGGATTTTTCAAATTTATTGAAATTTTTCTCTATTCTGAAAATGTTCTTTTCGCAAAACTGGTTTTCAGATTAATTTATGAAACAAATCATTACAGTTCAACTTAATTTTCTATTCACGGTTACGAGATATTAATCTAAGCGTTAAAATATTTTTGAATGTTGTGATTCCTTTCAAACACTAACAATTATTTTAAAGCATTTTAGTGCCATTTTCTCATGTTTCATGTCTGATACATCCAAATTAGCACTGAAATATAAAGACCGAGTGTCAGAGATCTCTGTTCACACGGATGAAATTTAAATTAGTTAATAATAGTCAACGATCTTGATTGGTTTAGATCAAGCACGTTTTTTACGTATCAGACATATCAGTTTAGAACTCTGATTGAAGCAGATTTTCACATACGCAACAGTTACATAAATGTTTCGGATAGTAATTTCATCCTGCAAAACTAATTTTTTCAATTAAAGTATTGTATGAAAACAAAGGAATCTAGATTGTTGATCCATTTAAAGTCTTCTAGAACATGTTTTCGAATTAATCCTGCGATGTTTTGGAATTAATCCAATGTCTCCGAGAATTAATATTATATGTATTGTGTGAACGGATTAAAAGCGTTTTAATTTAATTGAGTAACGAGCCTACAGTGTATTTGATAATCCAATGGAGCAAATGGGAAATGGAAGATGCTGAAGTGTGTATCTTTTTTTAATAAGAGGGTGCATCATCCCACTTTGCAAATCGTGTGTTAGACGAGATGAATCCCCGATTTTACTGTTACAGCCGAAAACATCGCGGCAAAAACATCGTGGAGAAAACAACGCAAGGCGACAACGTCGTGGTAGAAAGCATCGTGGGAGAAAATAAAGCAAAGAGAAAACATCGCAGTTCTAAAACATCGTGGTACAAAATATCGTCTTCGAAAATAAAGCGGTTTAAAAACTTCGCAGTTTAAAAACATCGTCGTCGAAAATATCGTGGTAAAAAATAAAGTACCTACAAATCATCGCGTGACGATAACATCGCAGACATGCGTTTTTCAGGCTTTAATAATTGTTAATGGATATTCGCATAATGATTAATGAGAGCAAGGTGAAGAGAAGGATAATTTTTACTTTCATATTTTTATTGACTAATAAATTATTAAAAAATAAGAAATTTAAACAAAACAAGAAATAATTTTCATTGTAAGAGTATCAGATTAATAAAAGTGAAGAAAATAATATCATAATTAACTTAGCAATATTTTTTGAATAATTTCATGCAGTTACTTATCTTTCTTTTTCTATTCTTTTTAGATTATACTTTTCATGAAAAATTACCAGTAAAACTTTTTAAAAAAATAATTTATTAATGACCTTTGTTAGTTAACTATGTCAGTTTAAAACTAAGTGCTATAAGTTGC